>CM031573.1:10333759-10530701 GCA_018467065.1 Ephestia elutella
TGCGCGGGAAGAGAAGCCACCAGACCAGCATGGATCAGACCCCTTTTATGCCACGTTAAATGATTATTCAGCTATGGTTATTAGTATAGGTAGTAAGATATAGGTAGTAAGGTAGTAAGTACCTGTAAGTCATCTGCAAGAAATGAATCCTTTAACTTAACTGCATCAAAATTCGCTGCGACAAAGTACTTACTACTTCCATGGCTGCGACATACAGATACAGACCCCGACGACGCAAAGATGCTATTTTGTAAAAATGTAAACTTATGAGGTGGGTTACGAGTATGGCAATGATCCAGGTAAAACTATGGCATAAAACTTTACTATCACACACACAGTTTTACAACATGGATAAACCAAAGTAATGAAAATGAGTTGTCGTAAAAGATGACTGTGACCCTGAGCCAAACAGTTCGTGTTTGCATTTAGTGCAGACAGGAGTTAGTTAACTAAGAAAAGATTTTGTTCGCGGGGGTCGCGGCGAGCGACATACCACGAGAACAGTGCTTTTGGGATGAAAGGTAACCCGGTCCGTCGGCAGACTGACTGTGCATGGCCACCGCAAGCGCCTGGTTCGCTGGGTGACGCAGTACGCATGCGCGTTAGGCGGGCGCAACTCCCGAGAGAGAGATAGTCATCGCTAGGTCGGAATTGAATGTAGTCAAAAGCATTAAACAATTCATACTTACCTGCTTCAATTTCATAGCGAGATAATCGTATTCCAATACTTGAGTTGACTTTTTTTTAAATAGTATATTTATTTAGTCGCGCCGCCGCCATGACCGTGGCCGTGCCTGGCACGAGCGGCGCGGCTGTGTGGTATCAACTATCAACATTCGCGTGATAACGTGGGCCATTGTGGGATTTTTTATTGTACGGCTCTGCTCACTAATGAGACGTAATACCCACAATAGTTATTGATAGCATTAATGTAAATTGGTACTCATCAGTTTTGAGTACTTAGACCTGTGTACAGGGTTATCCTAATCCTAACTATCCTAACTAATTTTATAAATGCGAAAGTGAGTTTGTTTGTTTGTTACCTCTTCACATTTTATCTACTGAACCAATCTTCCTGATACACATAGTCTGAAGTATTGAGAAGGACATAGGGTACCTTTCATTCCGGGAAAAAGCACTGTTCCCGAGGGAATGCCGCGCGGGCGTAGCTGCTGGCAAAAGCTAGTTTTAAATAAAATTATCGAATCTCTTAAGTACTATACAAATATATAAATATGAATACCTAAGTATATTATGAATAGGTACCTATTCAAATGGAAAAATCTTGTCTAATAACTTGTTGATATTGTTAAAGGTCTCGTCTACCTAGTCGATATCTCAATGGTTTAAACAGTTGTTTAAACAGAGTAGGTATAAATTATCCAAGTTGAATAAATATAAAATAATTAATAATTTCATACATATATAACAACATATTTTTCTCTCTTTCTCTCTCAACTTACCCAACTGTAGTCATTTTAGTTTTAATTAGACAAGTTCAGATTGACGGATCGCGATGAAATGTCAATAACTTCCGGCGGAATATAAATACAAAGGATTCGGAAGGATGTCCGGAAATCGGAAACGGTCAATGGCTGGTGCGCAGAACGGTTTTCCCAACGAGTTTTCTAACAGCGTAAGTAGGCTGGCATTCAACACTGGTTTCGCCATCGGCTGAGTGACGTGAAAGTAGGGTACCAAACGTGACCGCCTCCCGATGTCGTGCTCTTGGTACCAAATATCTTAAGAAATATAGACGAAATCTAGAATTTCTTAATAAATTTCTGCTAAAACCAAACGCAGTGATTTTTTTATATGTCATCCATGCAGGATGACATATATAAAAAAAAATAACTGCGATATTTCTATAAAAATAAAAAAATAAGATGCAAAAGTCTGTCACGCCAACATAGCAATACCGTAGAAAAGGTAAATTTTAATAAGAGGAGGTAGATAACGACCATAGAACTCGGAAGTCGGAATAACAAAGTAAGGATATAGGTATAAAATAAATATTACACATCCATGGAACATATTAATACACGTCAATAATGAGATTCCGCTTCATATTTTTTTCCATTCAAGATGACATAAATCTGCTATCTTAAGCATCCTACCTAACCTCTCATTTATATTTCCGTGTACCTAACATAACAAATACCGTGTATGTGCATAAGACACATGGGCGTTATATTTATACTATACCTGATAACAATTTGGCGTAGATAAACAATAATATAAAACTTCAAAAATAGCTTCAAGCTGCATCACCTAAACAAGGCAGTGTTAGGAAACGTTTGTTGACTTTGTTTCTATCTCGTGTAAAACGACGTGTTATCTTCATATTGTACACGTTTAGGAAAGTACCCATGAGATTAATGACTTGTGTAACAAAACCAGTACGCTATTCTAGTACATACTTATGGAAACCTAACTTGTTCCTGCCTGCGAGCTGTCCGCCACAACAGCCTTGTAATATCTTATATTTGAATGCAAACTACTTATGTATGTATGAGTCATTGAAGCGTATTTGAAATTATTAATTTTTGATTTTAAAAGAAAAATCTTCAAGTGTAAGCCCCACAGAATTAAAATTATAATCAATCGTAGGTATCAATTTCTATAGATTTAACTGTTATTAAATCGTGTTTAAAAGGGGCGGTGCTTTACGTCCTATATGGATGTTAAACTTATGAATCATATAATGATAAGAATCTTAGTAAGCAAAACAGAATTTCCAAGAGTTTTGCTGCGTCACCAGTTTCAAGTCCTAATATAATTACACATTACCTACCTAATTAAAAATTTAATAGTTTTAGAATTAGTTTTAGGCTTAATCTTTAATCTGACCTGGGGGCCGATTCCACTAATTACAAACGTAGATGTCGTGTCTCAATTGTGTCTCAAGATCCAAAGAAATTGAAATAAAGTGATAAATCTCTGTAAGACTTCTACGTTTTATTACGATTTCTTTGGCTTTTGAGACACAACACAACTGAGGCCGACATCTACGTTTATAATTTGTAGAATCAAGGGCCTGATGTTAGGCAATGATCTCAACATTGACGTACAGACAGATACATTGCCAACAGTGAGAGACGCGCTGCCGAGCGCTGCGCATGCGCCACACTTTCCATTGAAAACAAACAGCAGTGCGGTTAAACCAGATTGTGATATACGTAATTAAGTGCCAAAGTATTTTAGTAGTATTTAACGAAATCGAGTTATTAGTACTTAGTGCCAATAAGTGAATGGATTGAACATCATAGTCAGTTTTCCCAACAGGTAAGTTCTGGTAAAGATACCTAGGTACATCTAAAAAAATATGTATGCACAATAAATTCGTAAATACTTAAATTTGAGTAGAAATACCTAACTGAATGCAATAAACGTGTTATTTCAAATTAGTTGCCATACGAAATTGAAAAGTATATGTTTTACTTTGAAAATAATTCTGTTATTATTGATTATTACCAATACATATGTTACTAAACGAAACGTGTCAAATACTTAGTTTTAAACTGTGAGGTGGTGTTGGTGTTGGTGATCATTGCCACTTCCTGAGCGCTCGCTCTTGACACAGATACCGTCGTGAGGTCCGTTAGAAGATCCTCCAATCCTGCGGCGTCATCGAGGCCGCTGTATGTTTAGCAAGTACTCAGCTGCATACATTATTTAGTCAAATTAGATATTGCCTTTTAAATGGTAGATAGAGCATGAAAAATCATTCGTTAAATTATCTTCATATTCAGGATTTTAATAGTTTAATAATTCATGTTTTTGATTACTTTTCATTTTTAAACATTATTTATTTTTAATTTGGTTGGTTGGTATGGTTTAGTGTCCTACTTTAAGTATAGTTTAAGTGCGCCTTTACATTTTTTGTTTTCTTTTGGATTCCGTACCTCAATAAGTAATAAAAACGCTTACCTATAAGATTACTCTTCAATTCATCGTCTGTCTGTGTCTGTTCCCGTTTGCCAAGACCCTGCTTGTCAGCACCGCGTATAGAGGTACATACATATATAGAATCACGTCTTTATCCCTTACGGGGTAGACAGAGCCAAGAGTCGTGAGACTCGAAGGCCACGCTTAGCTGAATAGTGGGTACCTATAGAGGTAGTCATGTTAAAATTTATATTAGTTGCTTGGGTTTACGGCTCTCTATCTATCGGCTAGCAAACTTCTAAATTATAAACTTTTATTTCTAGAAAGAATCCTAATAATTCAGTCATTAGGTAGATGGAAATGTCGGCTTTGTACTATCTCATCATTAAGTTATCCATGAATTTTAATACAATAGGTAGTTTCCAGTTCGTAGAATTTCTTCATGATCTTTCTTTGATCGGCTGCGTTTTATAGCTTGAGGCGTTTTACAATTTAACTGTCTATACTAAATTTATTTATGCGCCAATATAATATTGTCGACTAGAAACGCTAAATATTACAAGTATCGTGTTAATAGATGACGAAATACTATATCCGCTTTGTATGTATGTAGTATGTATGCTTTGAAAGCCACGTAGCACTACGAGTAGTATACAAGTGCATTTTAAATTGTTGATTAATTCCATAGAGACACTTTGAAAGCAAATTATGTTACTTGCATGCGAACATCGCAAGTTAAATTAAAGCTAGTGAAAATAAGCAGAATGGATTTATTTTGGGGTCTCTATTGTTTCCCCTAATTTTTTGTACTCCTAATGTAGTTTGGTGCACAAACTTTTAGTACAACATTTTTTCGTACATTTTTATGAAATCTAATTTAGTTTAGTCTATTTTTGATTCCCCTAAGTTTTTATCGCCGTATATATTTACTTCCGAAATAAGTCATTAGGCCTAATAATTGATTATTTCTAATATTCACAAATACTAATTAATATTTCGTACAAAGTAATTAAGCACAAAAGTGTAACACCTAATTATTTTTATTATTATAATTTCTGATAATTATTATAAAGTATTTAAATCTAATAGGGGGGAAATTAAACATTGATGGATTTGTGTTTGAAAAATGTTGAGAAGTAAAAGAAAGTTTTATTGGGCGTGTGAACTAAAACGTGCAGCATGCAAGCAAGCCTGCAGTATGCAAGCAAGTATGCCGCATGCAAGCAAGCATGCAGCATGCAAGTATTTCTGGGTGGCTCCACCAGAAGACTCGCTCCGTCGGCCCTTTGATTCATTCGTGCACTCGACCTCGCTACGCTTGAGAGGTCGCCGGCTCGCTTCGAATAGAATAGAATCATTTATTTGCATAGATTACATTAAATTTACACAGATCTTAAGTTTAAATGTAACCAACCTGCATGCAGGCGTGCAAATGTTAATATTTATAGGTACATACACTAAAATTATGTTCAAAATTTAATTAAATAACAATAATTATATTTATATTACAAAAAAAAATATCAAAAATTAATAGTAACCAAACGTCAGAGAGATTAATAGTCATATAGCTAGTTGACTTAATGTTTACTGTCCATATACTCTTTAATGCTATACAACCTTTTATCAAACAACCATTCTGTCAATGCTGTTTTGAACTTTTTTATATCTAACGATTTTATGCTATTTGGTAGTTTATTAAATATTTGGATGCACATGTAGTACGCATTTTTCTTATAAATATATTTCCCTGCAAGTGGTTGATATAAATTATAAATATAATTCGGTCTTAGTTGTCTATTTGATACTTGCGAAAATAATGGGAAGTAATGCGGATGTTCTTTTACAAAACAGCATAAATGCTTAATATACATACACGGTAAAGGTAATATTTTGTGGTTTTTAAATAAGGGCTTACAGCTTTCTAAATACCACGCGTTAGATACCGCACGTACACACTTTTTCTGCAGTTTAAAAACTTTGTCAACTTCTACCATGCTCGCCACCATGCCCTTATTTCTCTCAGGACCTCCTTCGCGAGCTTCTGATTCCGCGCGAAGGAATAACACTCTAGTATAGGGCAAACTTGAGCCACGTGGAGTCGGGGTGCTCTAAGTCGGATCTGCGACTTATGAAGACTTTTAGGAATTATTATTAGTAGTGCATTACTAACATCATTCTGAAAATGATTGACGACAGACTGGACTGTCCTTATCTCCGGCACTGCTGTGATAGACATGTCACAGTACCCATGCCGGTGAGAAGGTACTAATAGTAATAATTAAATTTACTTATATAATAATTCAATTAGTTTTAATTATAAGAAGTGATTATTTTAGTAAGTAATAATTGTCTCAAATAAATTTATACGAGGATATCGTTACGTGTAAAAAATTAAAAGCCAAACGATTTTAGAACATCTAATAATAGAGACTCAAAAATTGCATCTAATAATTATTAGGCTGAATTATTATTGTGCAAAAACATCAATTAGGCGAGACACTAATTGTGCATAACAAGTTTAGGTCAATAAGGTTCGGCGAAGTGAAATTAGGGACAACAATTTTAAGCGAAACAAAGGGCACCCTTTATTTTGCCCAGACATGCTTATATAGGTATGCAAATAGAAATAATATTGTAAATTAAAAATAATTTTAGATAGATAAGATAAGATAATATTTACTTAGCTACTGGTTCAGGAGCAGAAGTGTGTGACATTGCATTTATCGATTTATTCAATCGATAGACAAATCTTATTTTTATCATTAATGTTGATAATAAAATTATTTCGACACATTTATTTACTAATTCATTTAAATTTAAGAACATTGTTCTTGTCGGTGGAGTTTTTTCCATGTCTCCCTATCCTCAGCCATCGTTTTGACCTCCTTGTACGACACAACTTTTGCCTTTTCCTTTATTTGGTCTACATAAGCCCTTCTTGGCTTTCCTCTTCCTCTTCTAGCTTCTATTTACTAATTAGCTTTTGCCCGCGGCTTCGCCAGTCTAAATTTTCCCGCAATAAAAGGTAGGTACCCTATGTCCTTTTCAGTGTTTCTAACTATGTGTAAGCGAAATTTCAGGAAGATTAACTAAGTAGATAAAGTGTGAATAGGTAACAAACAAACGAATAAGTAAACAAACTAACTTTTATACATTTATGATATTAGTTAGAATGAGAATTTTTAGCAAAATCGTAAATATTCTGTAAACAAATTCATTATACGCTATTTAGAAGTAAGTCTAGTGTCGCTGCAATAGAATATCCTTAACACCATAGCAATGCGCATAGTAAAGAACTACCTACATACATCGAATAGCAGTGGTGCTAATCCACCTATATTTTGCATTTAATTTTAGAATCGCTAAAGGCAAAAGAAAAAAAAGGCGGGAAAAGTAAGAAGTTAGAAAAAAATTTAGTCTATAATATTATCGATGTTTTGGTATACTTGTCTTGATATTATTCCCGATAAAGTCAAGCAAGAAACTGAGTAATCGTCAAATAACGATCTTAATTGTTGTACGTCAATAATTACGATAATTTGGGTGGGCTTCGTGGAATTGTTTTCCTTGATGATATAGTATCGCATCACATCCGATTTCTTATTCCAAGTTCCAAGTATTCATTGGAATTCCACCATGGAAAAGTACTACGAATTTCATGACAGCCTAAATTTCAAGGAAATCAAATAGAGAGTGCATATTATACTGAAGTATTAAACACTGTGGCCTGTGGTGTGGCCCTAGAATAGCACCAACCCATCTATTCCCGTGGGTGTCGTAAGAGGCTACTAAGGGATTTAAAACACCGGAGGATGGGCAGCAGCATCTTTCCGCGTACTATGACATCATACTGCGATCGCCAACCCGCCTGCCAAGGGTGGCGATTACGGCAAAACTCCCCATGGATAAAATCCTTGGGGGAGGCCTTTGTCCAGCAGTGGACGTCTTTAGGCTGAGAGGAGGATTAAATACTAGATGCGCCGGGGCGCGCCCCGCGGTGAGCCCCGGGGGGCTTCGCTACTGTGGGAGTTTCCGGACGAAAAGTATCCTATGTGCTATTCCCGGTATTTTTCTACCCGTATACCAAATTTCATCGAAATCCGTCCAGTAGATTTTGCGTGATTGAGTAACAAACATCCTCACAAACTAACAAAGTCACAGACTCACATGCAAACTTTCGCATTTATAATGTTAGTGGGATAAGTAAGATTATAACTTCTGCCTGTATATATATTCTGACTCAGGGAATTATATTGAGTAGATAATATGTTTTTATTTGGTTATATAACCGCATGAAGATTAGGGAAGTTTACATACTTTAAATCATCATCACCAAAAGTAATTTACCTAAACGAAACGGTTACGGATAGTTGAAACTTTAGTTTGTAAATACTTTTATGCAAAATGTATTTGACTATGCCTAATACAGGCATAGAATAAATTGTTAAAATTCTTAAATACTATACTCTACATACACAGAACAAAAGAACAACACGAGTACAAGACAATAGCATGAAATTCAAGAGATAAAGACAAAGTTATCTGAAAATTGTAACAAGTACGTTTTATAATTACTTAGATAGCGTTGCGATTTTGCAACAGAAGTCAATAATCGAGCGAGACAAAACAAGCTATTATAAAAGTACCTACGATGATATCAAGGGGAAGTATAATGATCTGTTGCATTTGATACATTGACTCATGTTCATTCATTACGCGAGTCAATTGATTTCTGTCTGCTTATTCTGGTACCCATTGTTACCAGCTCTGTTTATGAAATTTGTTTCTACAGAATATAAATACTTATTTTGATAATGTAAAAAAATACATTCAATTTTGTTAAGATGACAAGATTACTGATTAAATACCTACCTGACAAGTTTACATTGGTAGGGATACATTAGTAGCGGCATCATAGAACGTAGAGGATATCAATAGTTTACTTATTTATTTTGTACTTACGTAGGTATTTGTTTTGTAGGTACATTTACTAAAAATATATTATTTCTTGCAGATTCAGCCATAAAAGAAGTCATCATAATCTACAATGGATTCTTATAACACAGGTAAGTAAGTAAATTTTATCTACTCCGGTAAAGATTCAGAATCAGTAGTATAGTAACTATTTGTACTTACAACTGTACGAATCGCAGTGGTAACAAAAATTTTAAAGTAGAAATGCTCTTCGCTTATCACATTTCCGAAAAGTTGAAGTTTGTTCAAAATAATGTAGTATGACATTTATATACATTCCATATAAATGTTCTTAAGAACAAACTTTAACTTTTCGGAAATCTGATAAGCGAAGAGAAATTAGTACACACTCATAAAGCACTGTTCCTCAAATAAACAATTCTGATAGACAACTTGTGTACCTACAGCAAAAAAAAATGTCAAACAAAGTAACCTACTTTTTCAAGCCAAATGTTTCAAAAGATATTTATTGATTCCAGATATGACAGATTCAACGATAGAGCCCGGAGTTTCGGTGTCAGTGATGGAGGAGACGCCCACTCTGACAGCGGCCACCATCGCGGGGGTCACGATCGTGGTGCTGGTCGCCATTGCTGCGGTCTTCTTCCTGGGAGTGCTGCTTGACTGCCGACAGCAGTAAGTATTCTCTAAGACTCTCATCGATAGAGCCCGGATTATGGGTGTTAGTGATGAAGGAGACGCTCACACTGACGGCGGCCACCATCGCGGGGGTCACGATCGTGGTGCTGGTCGCCATCGTTGCGGTCTTCTTCCCGGGGTTCTGCTTGAATGCCTGACACGAATATGGCTCTCAATCTAACTAAACTTGGCTTTGAAGATCCGCTTGCATGGCGCAAAGTTTGCGTACGTGTAGGAAGCCTATAGGGGAGGGTCTTTTTCACATACATTACTTTACTTTATTTATATATGAAACTAGCTTTCGCCCGCGGTTTCGCTTGCATGAATTTTCCACGGGAACAGTGCTTTTTCCCGGGATGAAAGGTACCCTATGTCCTTCTCCGTACTTCCAGCTATGTGTATGCGAAATTTCAGGAAGATTGATTCAGTAGATAAAGCGTGAAGAGGTAGCAAACAAACAAACAAACAAACTCACTTTCGCATTTATAATATTAGTTAGGATTTTAACATTAATCCATGATACTGATCAACTTAAAGATTCGATTCAGAAATAGCAGAAACATGAATGTAAATTTAGTAGAAATTCGTGTAGAGGACGATTATAAAACCCAGCTAAAAATCGCATTTAAAATCAGTCACATATTTATTTTGCAGGCGACGACTAGAAAAAAAGATGGGAGAGGTGAAAAAACTAAAGAATCAGAGGCGGATCAACACACATACAGCCAGCGACGAGATTAGTATAGCGGACAACATGGAGCAGGCGGTGACGACTATCGCTCCTGCCGAAATCTTGGCTACCATCCCATGATTTAATTAGATATAGTTAGAATGCTTTATAGTTTTCATTTTTGGGATCTTACTTTACTAGTTTAAGTTTATGTGTGTACAAAATTCTGTCCTTTCCAAGTTCTGTCAGTATAAAAACTACTGTGCTACATGCAAATTGTGTGTATTCGAACATTATCTAATTTACAAGTAATTCCAAATTCCGGAACACAGCTAATCCGGAAATATGTTATCCGAGTGTTATAGATAGGTATTTTTTTATCTCTATTATATATATATTTAGTCATCGTATTCCTTATCCTGAAAAATTTAATAAAACGAGGTTATTTACATTTCTGTTAATATTTACAGTATAATTAGATAAAATATGGAATTACCTGAAAGATATGGTAGTTAATAATTATTTAATAAAAAAATAAATCATCGAACAAATTATAAAGATATAAAAAATCCCCCAAACAGGATCTAGTAAAACAACAGATATTTCTCAAACGACCGATTTTCTTGAATCACTCTCCTCAAAAGACACAAATACTACTTAGTAGTTCGCTCTTAAAACTTAATTCACCTGTGCTAATTAGGTGAACTAAACATAATACATAAAAACCTTTAATAAACTTTAAACACCTGGGAGGATAAAAAATATTTTTAAAAAACTTTATTCATGTTAAATTAAATTGTCTGGGTGCATTAAATTTACTTTTAAGTATATACTTTATTCACTCTGACGATGAATATTTTTATTATCAATGAGAGTGCTTTCAATCATGATTATA
Source organism: Ephestia elutella (assembly GCA_018467065.1). NCBI lineage: Eukaryota > Metazoa > Arthropoda > Insecta > Lepidoptera > Pyralidae > Ephestia > Ephestia elutella. The sequence continues at coordinate 10,344,826 of CM031573.1, forward strand.
GTCAAATTGGGCTTCGTAGCTACGAACGAATCCACGAACTATACGGATGCACAAGTTATAGCACCCTTTTTTTGCTAATTGTAAAATCATTGAAAATTTGAAATAACCTCTATAAAAATGTAACCCGTAAAATCTCTTTTAGATCACGCCTCAAGCGTTATCAATGTTTCGAATACTTTTTATCGTGCAATTCCTGCGGGTCCCGCGAGTCTGAGTTAGTAAGTAATGTGATTTTTGAATAATAAATCGAATAGTTACAAAATATGTAGTGTATATGTTACTGTAAAAGCTCGAATTACGGTAAATCCTAAGATTTTCGAGTAAAACCTAAGATTTACCAACTCTTAATGGTAAAAGCCCGAACAATTTTGCGATTCGCGCTTTTACCACGATTCGCTTGGTAAGTCTCAGCATTTACATTAAAGGCACAGTAAATGACTGATAGATAAAGTTCAGGTTATTTTTTTTATGACCACTCGGAAAGACTTGAGGGAAGAATTACTCTTTGTTTTATTCCCAAAACCAACATTTACCAGCCGTCAGTGGTAAAATCTAGCATGTACTAAATTCTAATTGTAGAAGCCCGAAAAAATCACCCATATTCATAAATCCTTACATTTATTAACTCATGTCGGTAAATACTAAGACTTACTCTTAAATCTTAGGATTTACCGTAGTTCGAGCTTTTACAGTAACGTAAGTATATACTTACTTACCAACTTGTGAGGTTTGTTGCAAATAATAAGTTTTATTATCCATGTATTGTATACTTACCTATGCTCTGGATTTCTAGTTAAATGTGACTGATAGATATAGGTAGGTACTATATAAGCTAGAGTAACTTTTGTAACAACATAAAATCTCAATTGAGTGAACTTGAGTAGGGCGGGCATGTGCCACATTTAGCATAACGAGCTGTCAAGCTCGAAGTGATATATTGATATAGGTTTTACCTATATAAGGTGGACACAAATTAACTACAAATATTTTCAGGGCTAATTACTGATATTATTTAGGAAGTATATCAGTGGATTTTTCAATTTTCTACACGCTAGTTTTCGAGAAAAATTAACGTTTATGTTTTTTGAAAACCGTAACATATAACATCCTGTACGAAAAATGGCAATTAAAATGACACACACAAACAAAAGCCGCCCCGCCCACCGGTCGGTCGCTGTCATTAACGTATAATAAATCGCTTGACATCTCTGTCTTTCACGCACTTTTCATAAATAAAGAGGAATACAGCAAATCAATTTCATTCAACTATTTATTGGTGAGAGGAGCTTAAAGAGGAATGAAGTCTCTACACATTTAACTACAGTATGATACTAAATGTCATCATTTAATAATATTTTTTTTGTTAGAAAAAACAAAAAAAAAACTAGCGTATCGATTCTTAAAATTGTATCTCCAATACGTTTATTTAGCCCCCTGGAGCCAGCTCTGAAAATATTTGTAGTTAATTTGTGTCCACCTTATATAATAATGAACTACATATGTAAAAAATGTTTGTTACTTCATCATCGGAAAATTCTTTGTTTTGTTTGGTAAATGTATAAAGCTATAAAAACGTTTTGTAATGAAATGGTTTTTTATTTTTTCCTTTGATTTGTTATTTCTTATCCTCAAAATGTTGTGTTGTGAATTGTTGTCACCTTATTTGTCAAAGTCAAAGTCAAAATTTTTTATTGAAACTTGGCCTTCAAAGAAGGCTCTTTTTCACGTCGATAACTAATTATTTAATCATAATATTTTATGTCTCAAAGCTACAAACTACTAGCATTTCGGAACGACCACTGCTGAGAAGAAATGCCGAAAGAAACTCATGAAACAGTCTTGGTCGCCTAGCATGCCAGAGGGGCTATTCATTAACCTTATACATACACTAGATTGTGTACAGTCAAAAATAAAATGAAATATAAGTAAAAAAATAATAATAATATAATAAAACATGTTATGTTTGTGATCAAGTAACCACAATGAATTGGTTAAGAATAAAAAATAAAAATAAAATTCGAATCAGGATCGAAGCAGGATCCCCTGGCAACACCCGTTCACAAGTTTGAACATTTTAGAAAAATAAATACTTTCAGTCACTTGAAGATCACAATACACGTACATGTTTAACAATTAAATGTCAATGTAATTAAATTTAAAAAAGAAAGGTAAGGTTATTTTTTCACAATATCAAAAGAATGTAATCAAGTGTGGAGTGGCGAAGTTGTAGGGAGAGACCAAACTTTTTTATCGTTCAAATAATCACTTATTGTGTAATACGCTTTATTCATCAAAGTATTTTTAAGATATGTTTTAAATTTTTGCATCGGTAAATTTATAGCCTCGTCAGGGAGCTTGTTAAACATTTTTACACTTTGACCCACGAAAGACCGCCGAACCTTTTTAAGCCTAAAGCAGGGCGTATAAAGTTTATTCTTATTGCGGGTGTTTATACTATGTACATCGCAGATTTTTTTAAAGAGGTTTAAATTGGATTTAACAAAAATAAGTACATTGAAGATGTATTGAGATGCAACAGTAAGAATTTTTATTGATTTAAAGAGCTCTCGTAGAGAATCGCGTCGTTTTAGCCCGTACATAAAACGAATTGCTCTTTTCTGTAATACAAATATTTTCCCTATCTCGGCTGCATTTCCCCATATCAATAATCCGTATGACATTATGCTATGAAAGTAGCTGAAATACACGAGTCTAGCTGTTTCAATGTTTGTGCACTGTCTTATCCTTCTCACTGCATAAGCCGCCGAGCTAAGTTTTTTGGCCGTGAGTTCAATGTGTTTATCCCACTTTAACTTACAGTCAACGGTAACGCCTAAGAATTTGACACTGTGTACCCACTCTAATACTTTGCCATTAACTATTAAAGGTATATCATTGTTCGAGAGAGAAAACTTTAAACACTTGGTCTTGTCCGTGTTTAAAGCCAGGTTGTTGGTTGTAAACCAGTCAAGCACAAGTGTCATAGTATTACTTACATCGTCATAATTTTGACTATTTCTGTTGACTTTAAATAGTAATGATGTGTCGTCCGCAAATAAAACAACTTCACACAATTGTTGGGCAAGACATGGAAGGTCATTTATGTAAACAAGGAATAGAAAAGGACCGATTATGGAGCCTTGAGGCACGCCCATGTGTACCACCGCGCTGCTGGAAGCAGCTCTGTTAACTTCTACTTTCTGAGTTCTGTTGTCCAGGTAAGAAGCTAGTACCTCAAGGGCCGTCCCAGTAACACCATAAAATTTAAGCTTGTTTTTTAGTATATTATGATCCACGCAGTCAAAGGCTTTTGAAAGGTCGCAAAAAATACCTATGACATATTGGCTGGATTCCCACGCTTCATAGATTATTTGAACTAAAGTAGATGTTGCATCAGTAGTGGAACGACCTTTAGTGAAACCGTACTGACGATTATGTAAGATTTTATTTACGTTAAAATAAGAGACTAATTGCGTTAAAATTATTTTTCAAATATTTTACTTAAAGCGGGTTATATAGAAATGGGTCTGTAATTAGTGGGATCATTTTTTGTACCCTGTTTGAATAAAGGAATAATTTTACTTATTTTCATGAGGTCAGGGAAAACACCCTCGGAAATGCATTTATTGAAAATCACAGTTAGATGAGGAGCAATCAAATCAATAATACTGCTCAGAACTGCGACAGATATACCCCAGAGATCCTCAGTATTTTTCATGTTGAGTGCCTTATACGCAGATAAGAGTTCATCCGATGTGATACTTCTAAATCTAAAAATGGACTTAGGATCGGAGGCATTTCTTTTTAATAAGTCATCTGCAGCACTGGGACAAGAGGAGAGGGATCCTGTGATATTCTTAGAAATATTGGCAAAAAAATTATTGAATTCGTTGGCTACTTCGTCGTTAGAAGTTATGGTTTTATCACCAATTTTTAAAGAAATATTAATGTCGCGCGATTTCGATTTGCCTGTCTCGTTATTGATAATAGACCAAGCAGCTTTGATCTTATCATTAGAGTTTTTTATTTTATTAGTCAGATATAAAGATTTTGCAGCAGCACATACCTTTTTAAAAGTTTTTGAATAACATCTAACATATGATACAAATTCCGGTTTAAAATTATATTGTTTTTGGCCATACAGTTCATATAGCTTATTTCTACTAATATAAATGCCATTTGTGGCCCAATCGCAGAAATTTAGTTTTGTTTTCTTATCAAATGCTTTAAGAGGAAAAGATTTGTTAAATTCTTGTTTCACTGTATTAAAAACCTCATCATAATGGTCATTCGGATTTTTATTTGGGTCTATTTCAGGCAATTTTTTATTTATAGATTCGCGAAAACGCATTTTCCGGTACTTAGTCAGCGGCCTACAGGTTACAGGAGCGGAGCTAAGGTTAGACTCTTCGTCACGTGTCAGTGACACCTGTTGACCCAGGTGGTCAGACCCCAGACAGGCAAAAAGCTTTTCATCAGAGAGTGCATTACACAATAATATGTGGCTCATAACATAGAACTTAAGGTGAGATTGTTCTTATAATCGAACTATCAGTATGTATGACGTATGAAGGTTTTTCATAAATGTTTTATTATGGTTAGAAAAATGGTTTATCAGAAAACTTAAATATATTTTTTCTTCTTCACTTCAACTAGATTCTCTTCCCGCGCAGATTGTAAAAGTCAATCAAGGGAATGAATTTTAAAGTGGGGATTCTTGTCATAAACGAAGGGCTAGCACAATCTGTCACTATACTTATCTAAATCCCCATTTTACCTATTAATCCACAATACAGCTAACCGTGGCCTTTGGGTCTCACGACTCTAGGCTCTGTCTACCCTGTAAGACGTAAGGGATAAAGACGTAATATGTATACTTTTTCGCCTATTTACATTTTTATTCTACAATAAGGTTCCTTAAAGTGGTTTGATTTGAGATTGGTGATGAGGTACTTGATTAAAACCTGACTGGACATTTTTGAAAAAAAATTAAAAGTCCTTGGGGGATTCTGGTATTTTACCTACATCTAGAGCTAAGCAATGCAGGTTCGTAACTAAATCAATTTAATGCGGTCGTTATCACGAATATTAATCAATGTACCTACTTCGATAAGGAGAAAGACTAAAGACGGTCTTGGAAATATTTATTCAGTGATTTTTGTGCAGTCCACCCAGCAGTACTCGGTACAAAGTCTAGTGATCCAGGATAATAATTTTGTGTATTATATTAAAATGTGCATATCAGATAGTGAGTCATAGAAAATATTTACCGAGATTGTTTTGAAGGCAGTTCAGCCGTCCATAACAATGGGTAACGTAAAATCTAAGAAGTCGCAAAAAGAGATGGATAAATTTTTTGAGAGGGAGAGGCATAAAGAGATAAAAAGAGAAGAAAAGAAGCGGATGAAAGCGAATCCTTTGAATAAGAGAATAGGAATGGTAGAAGGTCCGGTGAAACCTGTGGGACTGATAACGTCGGCGAGCGCGGCCGCGGCGGTGGTGGCTGCCACGCCCGCGCTTCGATCCTACGACGACGAAGCTGTGGACCTCATGCGGTACCAGCTACATTATGATTCTGATGCATTCTTATTGAACAATATTCTACTTTCGATACAATTCTTCAATAATTACGAAAGGTGAGTTCAACATTCTGAAACTGAGTTCATGTTCGTCTTTCTCTTCGTTGTTTTTGACCGTGGCGGATTATGGTTGTGGACCATGTTGGGGGGGGGGAGGGGGGGGGTGCAACAAATCGACATCCATCGTGATGCTGTTGCCACCCGCCTTAAAACGAATCCTAAAGACTTGGTCTCATTACGCCACTGCTGAAGGAATAGATTTGCAAAAATAAAGAAATAAACCAGAATCTGTTATTTCTTTATTTGATATGCACTGTTATGGAATTTTCTCTCCACAGTAGGTACACAAAAAACAGTCTTGGGACACGTTTCTGTTATTTCTTAATTTGATATGCACTGTCATGGAATCTCCCTCTACAATAGGTACACAAAAAAGCAGTCTGGAGAGGGGGGCGCGTTCCCCCCCCCCTCTATATCCGCTACTGCTTGTTACATTTTATAAGTCGCAGTTTCCTATTGCTATATATTTTAATAATTATACATGTTGTTGTCGTTACATATCTCTTTGCTTCATTCATCGTGTTTTATTGTTTTTTTCTATGAAATCCAAAGTTTCATTTGATTCATAGAGATACGATATCTAAGTTCGTAATCGTTTCGACAGATGACAAAAACAATTCTCTTCCATCCATGGAAGTAGTAAGTACTTTGTACAACGTACTTATTACTTCCATGCTTCCATCATCAAAGTGAAAGCGAACGTCAAATGTATGGAAGTAAGCGACAAAACAGTTCGTTACTCTATGGTTTCGAATCGTTTCTAGAACATGCGATAATGATGGCGATCGACCACGTGATTTAGCGTTACCATGTCATCCCATACATTTTAGCGTTTGCGAACTTCGATTTCGATTACTAAGGGTCGTATTCCAATAATTTCAAATATTATACATACAACAGGGACATTACCACAAGAATTACGCACCAGATAGGTATGAAGTGATTCCCCGAGATAGGATATCGATTTTTAATTTATTTTGTTGAAGGCAGTGATTGCACTTATCATAAAATTAGATGCAAATTATTAATTAAGTATACATGTACAACATAATATCAAAGAAATCTCATAATCAATATTTCCATACTAATAATATAAATGCGAGAAAGTCTGTCTGTTACACTTTCCTTATATGGACTGATTTGTAAAAAAAATTGTATCTGTAAGTTGATATAGTTAGACCCGAGGCAGTAAAAATATTAATTCTGTGCCCGAGGTCAAATTTCTGATATTTAAAAAACATCTAGGGGGCTCTAAACACACAAGATTTCTGCCGCGGGCGGAGCTGCGGGCAACAGCTACTTCGTAATATGGCATTATTGGCAGTTGCAGCACCTATGGATGATTTTTTGTCCGAAAGGTCTGTTTATCAAGCGTATGTTGTACTTAGATATGAATTAGTAGAAATATATGCCTATAGGTAGGTAAACGTTATATTTTAAAGTTGGCACGATTAAACTGTTTCTTGTTCCTACATATTACTACATAATCCCATTACAAATCAGATTTCTGTATTTCAGTAGATTATTATACCAATACCATTATTAAGTTTATTGAAGCTAATCCTTGCTACAGTGATGCAAAGATACCGACGCAAATGATAAAACGTAATGAACGGATATTAATTGATAAAGAAAATCAAATCTACTTATCCAATTTATCGCAAGAATGTTGTTGCGGTGATTTCTTTATGATTTTACTGTTATCACAATTAATGTGTATAAGAGTCCATTCAACAACTCACACGGTATAAACGTGGTACTTACTTATCCAAGTATTCATTGAGTTTCAATTGGATTAACAAGTCTAGTAATCCGATGGATTAATTCTATTGTATTAGGTGTTGTTACATCTATTTCTTTCATATGCCGATTTAAGTAGACTTATACCTTATTTGGAGGTTATGCTTGAGTATTTTTATTATTTTTCATCTTGATATTTACTGATTGCACATACTCCTATACCCAGTCATAAACTCTAGCACTTACATGTTATTTAACACATAGATACACTCGCATTTTAAGAATTATTATTATTATATTAATACTTATGATTTTTCAGCGAACTGGCTCTTATCAAAAATAATCCCATTGGGGATCGTGAACACACGATTAATGACGCTATGGTTCAGCATCACAAACACGTCTTCTTCGCCGACCGTCTCCAAGAATGTGTATATGAGCATGTACGCTACGAACGATCTCGAGAGAAGATTGAACCCATAGTGGCACCCAAGCTCTTCATCATCTATGACAATGTAGAAGCGAGTGAGCCTGGCGACACTTCCGACTACAGTACTGTTCTGGATGCGCCTTTCTACAAACTATGTATAAAAGATACCAAAGAATCAGGTAAATAAAATTATAATTACGTTAAATACCTATAAAACTAACCGCAAAATACTTAAAGAATTGACTAATATAGCTACTTTTATTTTGTTAGCCAGATACCGAAATGGATTTTATTTCATATTTTGTTTTTGTTTTATCTACAGGTTTTGTAAAGTTGCAAAAATTGGAAATTTTAAAAAGTACAAATATGCTAGAGCCAGAAAGAGTAAACGGCCATGAAAATAACTCAGATGATAGTGTATACACTGATTCAGAAAAGGAATCAATTGGATCAGATGATATAACAGAATCAACAAAAGGTCATGAGTTACTGGAAAAAATTAAAAAGAGATTAGATGAAACAAGCTTGAAAGATAATTTTATAAAAGAAAATGATTTTTCAGTCAACAAAGATACCGAATTATCAGGAAGAAGAGCTAGTGGCCCAATAAAACAAATGAGTTTTCAAGTACAAAAGAGTAATATTTCACATCTTAACGACTTTAAAAATACAAGTTCCGCATTAATAGAAAATACTGGTAATAAAGAACAAAATTTACATTCTGAAGAGCAGAAAGAAGTGTTCAATGAATATGACAAACCCAGAAAATCTATTTTGAAAAATTATACAAGAAGATTAAGCGGTCCAGTAAAAGAAATGAAGAATACAAATTTTGTAGTAGAAGTAATATCAGAGGATACAGAAACATCAGGCTATAGATCCAATTCAGGTGGTCGACAAACAGAATTGAGTGAATCAGAATCTGATTATGGATATTCAACTATAACACAGTCTACAACACCTAAGAAAATCGAACTAAGTATGAGGTCGACGTCTTTTAATTCTGGTGTCCTTCCTGAGGAATGTTGGACTTCTGTAGATGTACGTATGGACTGGGAAGAAGATGACGAAGATGATGATTTGCCATCAAAAACTGTTCAGACTCAGAACTTATACGAAACACAATATTTTTTAAATTCTTTGGAATTCATGAGGAATTTTGTAGATATATTCATAACAAACGTAGGAACTAGTTTGGGATTGACTCAAGAATCTATAAAGAGTGCGTTAACACAAGGTGCTAGTATTTATTGTAATGTTTTAAAAAATGGACGTGCTATTGGATGTGAAATTTATCCAGCTATTGTTGCAGCTTGGCCAAACTCAGCAAATCAATTCATTATACGAGAGAGAAAAATTATTCAAAATCCTAGAACAAATTTTAGCTATCAGTGGCCCACTAAACAAATGGTACATAAAACCATTGAGCTGGGTTGCTTTCTTATTCCAGTTGGTTTTAGACCAAAACGAGGTCTAAATCAGGATCAAAAATTACAGTGGAAGGTAATATTCCCGGCTGCAGAGCGGTATTTAGAGAAATGTTTAGCACACTCTCATGTGCGTTGTTATTTATTTGCATTAACATTACATAAAACGTTTATGGAAAACGAGTCATCAAAAGTTGGCATAGACGCCAGTCATTTTAAAAATCATTTGTTTTGGCAATGTGAAGATAACTTTGCCAAATGGCCAGAAGATAGATTGGGAGAATCGTTAAGAACATTTCTGCAAACATTTTATGTTCGATTTGGTCAAAGCAGACTTCCAAATTACTTTATGAATAACTGCAATGAGTTTAAAAGTATCCCGAAGCCTCTCTTGCTCAAACTTCAAAGAAAAGTAGCAGATATTATAGAAGCGCCAGTAGCCCATATTTTATATGCTCTTAGCAAACTGAAATACAATAAACGTGATTTTTACCCAAAATTTAATATTAACAGACTCTATGAAATATTAACCTGTAAAAATCCTCTTCGAATTGTTAATCCGAGCTTGCCAGTGCTAACGCCGCATTACGATGATTCATCTGATAGTGAAAGTGAAAATTCATTTAATTTTTGGGATAAGGCCAAAATTTTCGATAAAAATTATCGCTGGAAAAAGGAGAAACAGAGAAGACTCGAAGCTAAGAGAAAATCAATTCACATTAATAAGCAGAAGGCAGCTGTTTCGCGAGAAAAAGAAATCAATCCTAACGTAAGCTCATTATATAGTAATACATCATCATTAGCCATTTTAATGTCCTCACTATGACGGGGCACTGGCTTTCCTAATGGATTTATTAATACATATTTCATTCTATTCACTCGACATCGTGCTTACTAATTTCGCAATTCCGTTTGTTAAACTCTTTTTTCTTTCTTCAGACAATTGTTTGCTTTTACCAAAAAAATTAACTTCCCGATGGGTCCAATAAAGGGCAAATTAGGCTGGCCATGGCCATGTGTCAGATCAAATTTTAAATTGTGACCACAAACTTACTTTTTTCATTGCAAATTCACCTGCTGTGTAACTCGACATGTAGTCAACCATATGTATTGTATGAAGTATTGGCATTATTTTAAACATTTATTTAATTAAGAGACGGATTAGAATGACAATTGTCCTCGTAAGTGTCGTCTAAAGCATGAACATACTTATTAATCTCAGGTCACTTTCTTCTCTCTAATTTAAGAACAATATAATTTTGTGTTGGAGTAATCTACACTCTTAATTTATACAATGTTTATTTTACAGGTAAAACTACCGGCGAAAATGGACGTAGAGCGTCGTCGATTAGTTCTGGAACTATTTATACCTCACTTTATTGCGATGGCACGTTCAAGTGAAAAATTTGAAGCCATTGGACAAGCTATTATTTACTTAGAGCAAGCGCAAAGGCTCTGTATGCTATTAATGGAAGAGCCGGCCGGTGATATCACAGCCAATGAATACCAGGAAGTAATACGAGATAAATTAGCTGATTGTCAACGAAAATTGGCAAAGCAAGGTGGCTATAAGTTGCCACCGCGAACCGAAAGTAACTCAGAGAGGCCTATGCGTAAAGTAGTCCGCAAAAGTCGGCCTCGGTTCGATAGTATTGTAGGCAACTCCCCCGTTGATAATCCAGGCATATCACCTTTTACTTTTGCCGATGTACACCTTGAAGAAGAAAAGAAGAATGGGACTGTCAAGTTTAGTGAAATTCCTGACGAGGAAGAAGAATCGAAATTATAACATTGATGTATTAGGTATAACTTCCTAGATTTAATTCTAATTTGAATCTCGTGATATTCTTTTGTTATTTTTCTGTAACTGTGTATAATTAAGTAGATCATGGCTTTTTAAATAGCAATTGTTTAACAATAGACGCAATGCCTGCCTGATGTGGTCTCAAAATATTTCTGTAGATAAGTTTCTAAGTAGGACGGGAGGAAGACTATCAAGAAGGGAAGCGCGACGCGCGCTTCCTACTTTTCTGATATCAATGATGTCATTATCATTTGATCAGAATTGTAAATCTTTAAATTTTTTCGTATCTTATTTTTATCATAATAAGTATAGTAATCTATTGATCTATTTATAGTTTTATTTGAATTAAGCAAGTATAGCTCTATAAATAAAAGCACATACATATACTAAAATAGTTTTGATGTATTCTCCTTATATTATAAGATATTTAAAAAAGTTACATCATTTTTTACAGTTACCTATTAACAACTTCAAAATATTCCATATATTCGTCATTTGCATTGATTGCATTTTCTGAACTACGATTTCATAATCTAAATCTGCTGAAGAAATTCGGCTGGTGTCCGAAAAGTTACCCACCCTATTAGTAAGTAAATAATCAAATTACATAATAACTGTATAAAATTTTTTACGTCATCTGGATCTCATCAGCAATCGAACTTAAGAATGAACGTACTGTACAGTTGGTACGTATACAAATATTATAACTACGTATATAATATACATTAGGAAACACGGACAAAGGGGGTTCAAATAAGAGGGTTAATCCCAGCTACCATGGCAAGTAGAGCCATCCGCACATACATGCCGTACTCTGCCTGTCTGAAGTAGGCGGCTCTGGGGTCAGAGTCGAATTCTGGAGAGATCTCATCTACCCTCGGAAGTGGATGCATGACGACCATGCGGCGGCGCGCTCGCGTCATCAGTTGCGGCGTCACTACTAGCAGACCGCGAGCCTGCAATATAAAAATAAAATAATTGGTCAAGTGCGTTTCGGCCCACGCGTAATGTATGTAGGGTTCCGAAAGTGCCTACTCTGTATACATTCGGACACATGAACTTATATTTACTCCCAGTTTCATATTTATAACTAAAGACCACTTTATTCAATGAAAATTGTTCCAAAAAATATTTTACATACCAAAATCGATTTTGTAAGTTTATCGTCTATTACTCGTTACGTTAACGTGTAAAGCCTACATAACAGTGATAATATATTTGCTATTTATCATAATTTTTTTCACGTATTCACCTACCACCATTTTCCTGTTCGAGGGAGACAGTTGACTCTATCAAAATTTATCACTTTAAAGTTAAATAATTCGAACCCTAAAAAGTGAGTACCTATCTAATCTGTCTGTTATTTTAAAATAACTGCAAATTTTAAAATGAATTTGTCCCATCCAGTCAGTACCCGTTTCATCTAGTTTTATCTCAACATTTTTGCAGAATCCATACTAATATTATAAATGCGAAAGTTTGGATGTGAGTTTGTGAATTTGTGAGTTTGTGAGTTTGTGAGGATGTTTGTTACTCAATCACGCAAAATCTACTGGACGGATTTCGATGAAATTTGGTACAGAGGTAGATAATGACCTGGAATAGCACATAGGCTACTTTTTATCCCGGGAAAAAGCACTGTTCCCGTGGGAAATTCACGCGGGCGAAGCCGCGGGCAAAAGCTAGTAATAAATAAAAAATACAGATGTAAGTATGTAATAGACACAGTTTTTCATTTAATTATGTGAATACTTACTTTTTCATATTCCTCTTGACTTTCAAATCTTTCACGTTGTATTCTAGTCATATAAAGGACATGGGTATCAGTCAAGACATCTTCTAAGCGTTCATACACTCTTTGTGTTATACCTTTATCTGCAATATATTCCATTATATGTTTTGGCATGCCTAAGCCCGGAGGGTTCACGTATTGTAGCTGGACCTGATACAAAGTGAGAAGCCGGGCCAGGGAGTGAACCGTACGTCCGTTCTTTAAATCTCCTACCATTGTTATGGTGAGGCCATTCACTGTACCAATCTCTTCCCTTATTGTAAAAACATCGAGTAATGCCTGTGTAGGATGTTCACCGATACCGTCACCTGCATTAATGATTGGTTTTCTACAATACCGAGAAGCTTTCTGAAAAAGTCATAATGGAAGTTTAAAATAAATGTACCTAACTCAATGGTAACTAGTACTTATATTTCATTGCATTTTTGGTACTAACTTACCGCTACTGCACCAGGTTCTGGATGTCTTAAGACAACTACATCCGAGTAACTAGCCATTACAGCCACACTATCTTCAAGTGTTTCACCTTTCTTGGCGGACGAGCTTGTGGCATCAGTATGAATTACTGAACCACCAAGTCTCTGCATAGCAGCTGCAAAACTACAGCTAGTTCGTGTACTAACTTCATAGAATATTGAAGCCATAACTTTTCCACGTAAAATATCATCTACTAAACGGCTTTTAGAGATGTTTGTTTTCATGAATTGTGCTAGATTGAATATGTCATTAAGAGTTTCTTTGTTAAAAGAATCGACTGTTAGGATACTTTTCCCGAACAAGTCACTACGTTGGCGGTGAGGTACAGCTGTTTGCACGGGATTATAATTTGAAGTACTATCGCACCTTTGGCGAGTTACACTTTGGGATGGTAATGGAGACATACTTCTTAACGCAGCCATTTCATTGAAGTGAACATTCAATTTATTTTGAACTTCCGGTTTTGATTCAACTTGATCGACATCAATATCACTAAGACGACTTAACTCGCTGGACAGATGAAAATCAAGGGCAGAATTCGGCCGACTTAATTCTTTTTCAACCTTTTCAATGGAATATACGGGGAATGCCTGTTTTTTTGGTACAGGCCATTCTCGAACATTCTGTCCGAAACCTGGAGGTACAAGAATTTGACCTTCAACATACGCAATTTCACCACGCAACGTTACTCGATGAATGGCACCACATACTTGCATGCCTGCAAAAGGTGTCCATTTGGATTTTGTAAATTCCATTTCAGATGGAATGGTCCATTCATAATCCATATCCACTTCTACATAAGTATTAGGTTGTTCAGGCAGGTTAAATATTTTACGAGGATTCCTATGAAATTTATTAATGAGGTCTTCCATCGTTAAACGACCCTCATGTACTGCATTTAATAATAATGGCAGAATTGTCTCCAAACCTGGAAACCCTGGTGGTGGCTTTTCTGAATTCTTTTCATCTACTGAATGAGGTGCATGATCAGTTGCAAAAATATCAATGACATCCATATTTTTCCATAATTCTGCTTGATCTTCAGGACTACATAAAACAGGTCGTACTTCAGCGCGTCCTTTTCCAATGCGATCAGTATCTGCTGTACTCAAAAATAAATGATGAGGGCAGACCTCACATGTCACTTTTAGACCTTTTTCCTTAGCAGCTTTCACGATTAAAATCTCTTCTTTACGCGCCAAGTGGCAGATATGTATAGGTCGATCTAATAATGATGCCATTAAAATAATAGCACCGGTCTTTTCCCGTTCTGCATGAGCACAAACTGGTATTTTCTTCGGCCAGTTTTGTAAATGCTTCTGCCACACAGTCATATCGTCCAGAGTTAATGTAGTGAATGTTTGGTTAAGGTACATTTTTAATGACGCTGCCTGTGGTGACAATTCACTTATTGTATCAAAGTTGTTTGACGATGCTCCAACATAAAGAGCATAATCGCAACGTGCACTAACTCGTGCAAGTGCCGAAACGTATTCAAAGGCAGTGCGGTCAATAACCGGGGGATTAGTATTAGGCATGGCACATATCATTGTGACGCCACCAGCAAGAGCAGCCGCGGTGCAAGAACTGAAATCTTCTTTATAGGTCGCACCGGGCTCGCGAACGTGAACGTGCACGTCAATAAAACCTGGTAGCTTTATGATGTTGCGCGAGGTCATACAATCAGTGTGTGTTTTCATGAGAGGCATTCCACCACACTGTTGCATAGCCTGAAAAAAATATAAGATTGTGGTTAAAAAAAGTATAAGGTTTTGGATACATAATATAATGTAACACATTCAACAAGCTAATTATTTAAAAATAAAAAACACGACTGACATCTTACATAGCCTATGTAATTCGGGCTAATGCAAGGAATCTAACAATACCTCTCACATCAAAATCTGTTAAGCCGTTCAGGACTTATGGTGGAATAAAGAAATTACATACATACATACATGAACCCTGAAAACATAACACTCCTTTTTTGGTCAGTCGTGTAAAAAGAGAAATAGGATATGTCCGCCGTAGCCATTTCTGTTTTCATGTTTTATTTATTGTGCTATAAAGTTATTATAGGTAAACAAACAAAAGAGATCCAGAGACAGAATATTGATGAAAAAAATTTCACAGATCTCGTGCTCTACACGACCGTCTGGTACATTGAAAATACACTTAGGCAGGCTTTCCATTTTGTTCGATGCCTAATCTAATAGATTATACTTAAAAGATTTTGTATAGTCTTTGAAGTAATAAAACTCAAATGCACGATGTAAAAAAAAACATAAAGTAAAAATAATCATTTTTTGAAAACAAACGATAGAGGTACGCAAGGGTCAGTCAGTAGCAGGTACGGCCTTTTTTTATTAAAGATTGATTTGCTCTGGAAAAAAATATTTTAAACGGACTGTGCCATTAACAATGCGAGACGCTCAGCTATCTCTCTATTTCCGCGCATACCCAGATTTGGACATATCGTTAGCTTTACCCAAACGACGCTACCCAATACCGTTCGAGAAGATGAAACAATAAAAAACAGTTACTAGTGGCTCTGCGAGCTGTAGACCTCGCGAGCTTATGGAGATTGCAGGTCAAACGTGAGAGCCATAAAATTGAGAGGAGCTTGGGCCCCTTGTGCCAACTTCGAATTTTTTTCATACGTTTATCTAACCTGCTTCCAAAATTTCACTGGATCTGTGGTGAAATTCGACCTCTAGAAGAGATACAGAACAAACAACACAAAGAATTTTTAGCCAAGCTGGAACGGAGACATCGTTCAGTCATTGACATAGAGAACATAAAGATAATGATTTTAGTCTCGGTTTGATTAAATATAATTTTTCGTACCTATTCAGAATATACAGTTCTAATTAGTAAGTATTTTTAAAATATCGCTAACCTAAATTATTATTATTATTTATTTATGGATCGTATCGATATTTCTCAATTTCTGGAGGTAATTTATGTTTATTAATTAGAAATGGGCTATGGAGCAAAACAGAAAAATAATTTACCTTTACGAGTAGTTTAGCACACTTTACATCCGTCACTAATGGAACTGCATAATCTACAGCCAAGCGTCGAGTACGATAGCCGTGCGTACTGAATGTCGAGACACGGCGAGCTCCACCTCGCATGGGCAAATTGATCACCAAGTCTAGCTGTTTCCTTGCCATAAAATCTGCTAAGTGCATTAGTTCGCCGTCTGATCTTGCATCTTCTGGATCACCTATGTGATCGAATGTCCATTGAACGCTTTCAATCTGAAGAGAAAAAAATAATAATAAAAAGCTACAGCATTTCTTGTCTTTAGTTTATAAATCAATATAAATTACTAGATAGAATAAAGATTTGTTGTGGCATCTTGATTTATAACAATTTTATTAACTGACCTCAATTCCATGTTCCGTATAAAAATCACCAGTACCCATACTAGCATACAATTTGTATCCCATTCTCTGTAAAGCTCGTACGCTTGGTAGAAGCTCAATCTTGTGCTGCAAAAAATTACGTCAAAGTTTGAATGTATAGGTAATTATAAAAACAAAATAATTACATACTAAAGCAAAAAATCAATAAAAACCTTAAACGTTCCAACTGATAATAGAATAGCTTTTTCTGGTATTTTAAATCCCGTACTCATTAATGACTTCAAGTAAGCTTCATAGCGATTTTCACCAAAACATGCTACTTCGCCAGTAGATGCCATTTCCACCCCAAGAGTGACATCTGCTCCTGACAATCTAGAGAATGAAAATTGTGGTACTTTTACACCCACTTTTCCACAGCCAGACATGACATCGATTGGTTCTACTGGCACGCCAAGAATTAATTTAGTAGCCATCGCTACGAAATCGTGATCTAAGGTTTTAGATACAAATGGAAACGATCTGGAAACTCTGACGTTACATTCTATTACTTTTAATTCATTGTCCTTGGCTATTAGTTGCATATTAAATGGTCCAGTTACATCGAGCGTTTCTGCTATGATGCCAGATATTTCTTTGATCTTTTCTAGAGTTTGTTCGTTAATGTCTTGTGGTGGAGTGACTAATGTTGCGTCACCTGAATGTACACCAGCATTTTCAACATGTTCAGAAACAGCCATGCAATATATAATACCATCAGAGGCTACCACATCAACATCTATTTCCTTTGCATCCATTATGAATTTAGATATCACTACTGGATGATCTTTGCTTACCAAACTGGCTGATTTAAGATACGTTTCTAATTCCTGATTTGAATGTGCCACATTCATTGCTGCACCACTTAGAACATACGAGGGTCTCACCAAACAAGGATATCCTACTTCATCGCAAAACTGAATAGCTGATTCAAGATCAGTGAGTTCTTTCCACCTGGGTTGCAGAATGCCTTTTCGATCCAACATTCTTGAAAATTTAAATCTATTTTCTGCATTATCTATCATGTCAGGTGAGGTACCCAATATAACAGCTTGCTGGCGATGAAGGTCCATAGCAATATTATTTGGTAACTGTCCTCCCATTGACAAAATTATTCCATTAGGTTTTTCGATATCATAAATATCCATGACAACTTCAAAGGATATTTCTTCGAAGTATAGTCTGTCACTCATGTCGTAATCAGTACTAACTGTTTCAGGATTATAATTTACCATTATTGTCTTTTTGCCTTGATTTCGCACTTCTCTTAAACAACCCACGGCACACCAGTCAAATTCAACAGAGCTTCCAATTCTATAAACTCCTGATCCTAAAACCATTGTGAAGTCGCCGGGAAATTCCAAATCATGTGTAGTTCCGTTGTACGTTAAATATAGATAATTTGTGGAAGCTGGCCATTCAGCGGCAACAGTGTCAATTTGTTTAACATATGGGGTAATACCAAACTCTTCTCGTAATTTTCTCACTGCAACTTCTGTGCTCTTTATCGCAGCAGCTATTTGTTTATCTGAAAAACCAATTTTTTTCGCCTTTTTTAAAATTTCAGAGGTAATTGTGTTGCTATCGACTGCCTGAAGAGATTTATAATAATTTATTATATTCTTAAATTTTCCAAGGAACCATCGGTCGATCTTTGTTAGCGCATATAGTTTTTCTAAACTGTAACCTTCCTTTAAAGCCGCTGCTAATACAAACATACGTTTGTCTGTTGGTTCACGGAGTTCGTCTTCGTTGACTTTCTTTATATTCGGATCAAACCCGTTCACATTTTCATCAACCATCCTTAAAGCTTTCTGAAAAGCTTCCTCGAAACTTCTTCCAATTGACATTACCTCCCCAACACTTTTCATTGAACTTCCGATTTTTGTACTAACTCTATTAAATTTAGCTAAATCCCATCTGGGAATTTTAACTACACAATAGTCTAAACTTGGTTCAAAACAAGCTGTGGTTTCACCTGTTACAGAATTTTTTATCATGGGTAATGGAACCCCTAATGATAGTTTTGCTGCTACATAAGCCAAAGGGTAGCCAGTAGCTTTACTAGCCAATGCTGAACTCCTTGACAGTCTTGCGTTTACCTCAATTATATAAAACTCTTCTGAATTAGGATTAAGAGCATATTGAATATTGCATTCTCCTACAATGCCAAAATGTCTAATAACTTTTATAGCCGTATTGCGTAACATATAATATTCTCTATTAGATAGTGTTTGACTTGGAGCAACAACTATAGATTCTCCCGTGTGGATACCAAGAGGATCAACATTTTCCATATTGCACACTGTGATACAATTATCAAAAGCATCCCGTACAACTTCATATTCTACTTCTTTCCAACCTTTCAATGACTTGTCAATTATTAACTGATCAGAATAAGAGAGAGCTTGATGTGAAAGTATTCTTAATTCATCTTCATTATTTGCAAAGCCCGATCCTAATCCTCCCAAAGAGAATGCCGATCGTGCCATTACTGGATAACCTATTTGTTTGGCAGCTACAAGAGCTTCTTCTATTGAAGTGACTGCTGCGCTTGGTGCAACTTTTTCTCCTATATTGTTAATTTTTTCCGCAAAAATTTTTCTGTCTTCCGTTTCTACAATGGATTTTATTGGTGTACCCAGAACTGATACATTATATTTTTGGAACACTCCTGATTTTTCTAATTCAACTCCACAATTTAATGCTGTCTGTCCTCCAAATGTCAAAAGTACACCTGTGGGTCTTTCAGCTTTTATTACTTGTTCTACATAATCAGGAGTAATAGGTAAAAAGTAAACTTTATCTGCTAGACCTTTAGAAGTCTGAACAGTGGCAATATTAGGATTTATTAATACTGTTTGTATTTTCTCCTCCTGCAATGCTTTTACACCCTGAGATCCAGAGTAATCAAATTCACCAGCTTGTCCTATAGATAAACCCCCAGAACCAAGAATCAAAACTTTTTTAGGTCGTTCTTGTATAGAAGGCACATAATGCAACTTATTTGTGATCAATTCGTCTATAACTACTGGTTTCTTATTTTTAAAGGATTTTACACTATCAACAAATATGTCGAACAAACATTCTAAATCAGTGGGACCAGCAGTATGTTCTGGATGAAATTGAACGCTAAAAAATGGAGCTGTTTTGTGTATAATTCCTTCATTTGTCTTATCGTTTTCATTTGTAAATAATATTTTCCAATCTGAAGGTATCGATTCTACATCAACAGCAAATCCATGATTTTGTGATGTCATGAAACATCTTCCAGTTCCATTATGGGTGCAAGGTAAGTTATGTCCACGATTCCCATACCTGTAATAAGAAGATAAGCTCTAATGATTGTATTGTATCTAATTTGTATTGCAATGTACACTATCTTTTCAACCGACTTCCCAAAAAAGGAGGAGGTTATATGTTTCGATGTATGTATGTTTTTTTTTATGTATGTTCGCCGATTTCTCCGCCAATTGTGGACTGATTTCCATAATTGTTTTTTTATTCGTAATGGTGTATTCCCAAGTTGGTCCCATTTTAACCACGTCAGAATCTGTTCGGTAATTTTAAAGATACCTAACAAAATATAAAAATACCAACATTGCATTATAGAGCAAAAGCCCGCGACCGCATGCCCTTCCTTATTTTATTAAAACTCAAGATTTTCTATATTTATTTATATTTATTCTATGTATGTCCCCAACATAGAAATAGCGATTAGCGACTATAAAAGTTGGTTCATGATTACTTAGGCAGATTACTTGTAGCAATAACATTTAAAGTGGTAACTCAATTACCTCAAAGTAAAGTTTTTAAAGATTTTATTCCTAATAATATTAGAAATCACGCCATCCATTACCAGGCAATTGGTGCAGATATAAACCCCTGCTAGATATTGTAACCTTACTAAATTATAGTTATATTTGTTTTATTATAAAAGCTTAATTTAATATTACTTTGGGAGGCCCCAAGGTTGCTTTTTTTACCTATAAAAATCATCCTTACTATCCATATTACCTGCATAAGCAACTAAGATCCAAACTTCATACCTAGTCGCTAATATTTTTTACCCGTATATTCAGCATTTTTAAAATAAGGAAGGTTTGGTCGTCACGGGCTCTCGGTTTATTTATCTGCCAAAATAATAGACAATTTGTCATGTTGTGACATTTCAAATCAAACTTACTTACTTAGACATAAAGTTTCGAATTCTTAATTCTTTATTTTCGGCCAGTGAAAGAAAAGTTTTTATTAAACTAAAAATGATAAAATAAAACTTTTTTCCAAAAAAAATGAACCGACTTCCATCATAAAACTTAAAATCATGAAATAACAATAAAGAAAAATGTATTAGCATTCTACCTACTGAATGAGGTGAAGTCGGTGACAAATTGAATATTAAATAATCTAAGTTAATATTAGAATCATGTATATAATACCTAGCTAAACGATTACATAACACCCTTACTCCTGCACTTGGCACCGACTTCACCTCATTCAGTAGGTAGAATGCTAATACATTTTTCTTTATGTTATTTCATGATTTTAAGTTTTATGATGGAAGTCGGTTCATTTTTTTTGGAAAAAAGTTTTATTAAATACGTTTATTAATTCGCTAAATACTTAGTTTAAACTTACTTTGTTTTGTAGGTTTTGCAACCTGCAGCTGTTGATAGTAACTGATGTCCCAGACAAATTCCAAATATAGGTTTAACATTATTTTTGTTATTAATAACTTCTTTTAAGTTATCAACAACTTTCTTACAAACGATAGGGTCGCCAGGGCCATTACTGATGAATAAGCCATCATAATTATATGGGTCTAATTTGTGGTCCCAAGGTACTAGAATAACTTTTGCGTTCCTTTTTATTAAACATCTTATTTGATTATATTTTAAACCACAATCTACAGCTACGATAGTAACTTCACCTTTAGGATTATATATTCTTGTTTCCTGAAACAAAATGGCAGTTTAAATAGATTTTGATATAAGTTTTTCATCATATGTAATTTCTATATTTAATAAGAGTACTTTTGTACTGCATATTGAGTGCACAAAAATCTTTAAAGATATCAATATAACTTTAACTTCTTAATTTATTTTGAGAAAATCCAAAGGGGTCGAGCAAAGTTCATGAAATTTACCTGAGTAGATACTTCAGCAACTAAGTTTCTCGAATTTGGGTCAGAGAGAGGCGGAAGGGGCCCGAATGGTGGCACGCCTTGTACTATGCGCCCCAGAGTAACTCCTTCTCGGAGACGAATGGTCAATGCCCTCGTATCTATATCACAGATTCCAGGCACTCCTCGGGATGCAAGCCAGGATCCGAGCGAACGTTTGGCTCTCCAATGGCAAGCTCTTGTACTGATTTCGCCTACTATTAAACCTGCTGCCCAAATTCGGTTCGATTCGAACCATCTGAAATGTTAAGAATGACGAATGTAAAGTATTCAGTCATCGATAAAATAAAAAAAGGTGTTTATAATAGACCTTCAACAATACAACTGTAAAAGCCGCATCTTTCATCCAGTAGTTTTTCTGGGTGAGCATATTGAGCATACAAACATACAGAAGACAGACAAAAATGCTAAAAAATAATCGTTCGGCTTTTATTGGCCTTATAAAACCCCTCGATTTTTGTCTTACATAGGTAGGTATATCCCACGTACGGGTACGGACATACTACAGTTACAGTTTTATTATGTAGATAAAAGATGCAAATGGAGGATGCTCCACCGACAAGAATAGTTCTTACATTATGTGATGTGTGTGATGAGAAAAAAGATTTACTTACTTGGGTATCCCGTGTTCATCGCGGTCTTCTTCGTCAGGCACACCATAGTTTCCAATAAGAGGATATGTCAATACCAACAGTTGTGCGTGGTATGATGGATCAGTCAATGATTCTGGATAGCCGACCATGCCAGTCTGAAATACTGAAAATTATGGAGATTTAGTTAGTTGCTTGTTGTTTTCTAAATTCATAATGATTAGGTAGATAACATCTCACTTTTTTATAAAAAAAATACTTTTACAACAAATACTTTACATATTTTATATTCCGATTACTCCATGTGAGTATTGAGTATATAATAAGTATCTACTGCATAGCTGTGCTGAAGTGAGCTGCATATTAAAATTGGCAAGATTGAGATATTGTGGTAACAAAAATGTCCCTCTACGTCTGTTTGCCTATAATTTAAATCCGATAGAAACTTTTTGTTCACATTTTACACAAAAATCATATTATAGCTTGTCTGCTCAAAACTATTTAGATTTGGATTAGCTAATCTTTCCTATTTGATACGAACCTACTTCTCCGTCCGCAGGCACTTGTGCTCCGAAGCCTCTGCCTTGGAAGACAGATCCATCCGCCAGCACCAGGCTGCACGGAGGTCCTATTTCACTGGTCAAGTCTTCGTTGGACATTTTTCTGTAGAGAAAAAAAATACGTACATATATGTATATTGACCTCGTGAAAATGATATACTTACCTTTTGAATTTAAATTCAATAAAAAGTATATATACATGGTAGTACTTATAGTATAGTATTCAATATGTAAGTATATGTGAATACTTTGCGATCACGATGATTTTCGAAATTATCTACAGTTGTGGCGTTCATTCGAAAAACGCACATATTATTATACTTTGGGAATATATTTATTTTATTGTGGAAAATTAAAAACAAATATGTACAAAATACCATTCCTAATTTACGAAATTACCCTTTATGGCATGATCACCAAAAGTTCGCAGTAAGTGATTCGCGTGAATGAAGAAAGCGCCAGTAAATTAAATCTATCAGTAACTAATGCAAATCTAGCTAGCTAAATCATTACCTACTTCGAAATTAAAAACAGCCTCTGTTGAAATGAAAACTTTAAAAAGACCGTTTCAGAGGTTTCAGATTTATGTAGCTTTGCCCTCGGGCTCCATTATTTATTCTACCAGTGCGTGTACCAAATTTCATCGCAATAGCGTAGTTTTGCGTAAAAGAGTAACGAACATCCACAATCACAAACTTTTATGATGTTAGTGGGATGTTATCTACAATTTAATTGTTATAGGTAAAGTCTTGATTCAGAATAAAATGGAAAATTCCTTATTCTCCTTCATATTTACTTTTAAATAGAATACCTATTATACGGAGTAAGTATAAATGCTTTTCAATAGTTCTTCAAATTATAGATTTTAGCGTGCCTGTGGTTTTGGGTCTACTTCGTTTGGAAATTTTGGGATAGCTACTTGAAGCATTATAGGTACTTACTTTTAAATAATTCCTCACAACTACATACTCACAAGTAACGGTAGGTTTTTTATCCTTCTGATAATTAATTACTTATCGATTCTTCAGCTTTCTTATAACAGGACGTCTTATTAACCGAATGTTAAATCAATCTTCGTTCTAGGCCTTATGCCAGAAAACCAAACACAATAAATTTGTCGTGACAACGAGGCGTTAAATCCTTCCTTGACCGTCGAGTCAAGATGTGGTACCATGCAGCTCCGTTCAATCAACCAATGTCTAGTTTGAGAGGTCAATGTAGGTAGTTCATTTACCTATTCGCATCTTGATACGTACGCACGCACTGATAAAAGATCTTTCAGTTTCTAAATAGGTCTAGATCGTGCGAGAGCCCCCCCCTTCCTGTCGCTCGCACCGGCAGCGGCGATAATATTTGGGGGTAACACATAAAATCAGATAGGTATTATAAATTTAATGTGCAGTCTGCACAAGTGATAGGTACTAAGCTCATGATCATACAAAACCAATTCATATCAAACAAAATACATTATATATACTTACGTACATATTACTATTATTCACGAACAATGATTGCATCTTCAACTTCAACTTTAATCACTGTTTTTGAATTCATACTATTCTTTTTTTTTTTTTTTGAGAACCAACATCTGTATATATTTTTTCTCTTTTTAGGAAATTACTTTGTTTTGCCTCTGTAGGTAATTAATTTATTTCTTCGACTATGGACAACCAATATAGTTCTAGCTGTAAAAACTTTTAAGTGGCTTACTGTTGCTAATAATGTTGTTACTTTGATTTTGTTTGAAATGTCCTAGTTTTCCTAATAAATAAAATAAATAAATAAATAAATATTGTTTAATTGTGTCATGAACAAATATTTACTTACAGTAAGTACCTATGGCGAAAAGTACTTATCAAGTATTTTTGATCTAGAAATAGATTTAATAAAAAAATAAATAATAATACTTGCATTAGGAAAACAAAAACTCATTGGTACCTAAGCATGTAAACAGAAGGTATCTAAAATTAAAATTCGACAAGCACTAACTAAGTAGTGGAAAAAGCAATTTTAGATCAATAAATTACTAACATCAGAAGTATTGCGCGGAATGGGCCACTAACTTCGCCACAAATCACAGCAAAGAGTCAAATGTAACATGTTAAACATCCTACAAAATAAACGTAAAAAATAAACAACAAATGGCTGTATCACCAATGTAAGGCCTACCTAGGTAATAATAATAAACATTCAGTACTCACTCACTTATTTCTCAAAACCGCGTGCCGGCCACGTGTTTTTTTCCGCGACCGCCAAGAACGGTCCGGAGCTGTCGAGGTTCCCACAACGACAGGCCTTCGGACTCGTTGCGATACGATACGAACAATAAACATTCCACTTTGCCATTCACGGCCAGACAATGACGCAACATAACACAAGATAACCGAAACCAGAATATTTATTTTGTGCCTAAACGTTATTTCATATATAGGTAGAACAAGTTTTGGACTTGAACTGCACTTACCATTTAGATATTAAAAATTCTGTAGAAAAATATTTTGTTATTTGAGGAATTACAACTTATAAACTTGTATAAGTAGTTTTCACCTGTGGTTTCAACATTAGACTGAAAAGAATAACTAAAATTAAAAAAAAAGTGTAGTGTAAGTTGAGTGTAAGCTTCTTTTCAAGTTTTTCTTATTTGTTTGTTACTCAATCACGCAAAATCCACAAGACGAATCTTAATAAAATTTGGTACACGGGTAGAAAAATACCGGAACTATAACATAGGGTACTTTATATCCCGAAATTCCCGCGAAAACTCTAAGCCTCTGGGGCGCAGCTCGGAACTACATAAGTTGAATGAAAAATGTTGATTTTGTCTAATTCTTAAACTGTCCATTATTTGTAAGTAGTTACCGCACTGTCAGTGGCTGGGTTTATTTCTCCTCAAACCATCCTTGAACAAGACCAGCCCGGCCCAAGTCCCCCACTACTTCTTATCTCGGTTGACAGTTGGCCACTATTACCCAGCTAAAAACGTTGGTACATTCAACTTATAACTATCTATCTTATTTTGGCACCTATTTAATTTATACGGTTACTAAAGTAGCGTATAGGTAATAAATAGCAGGTAAGTATGTATATCAATTAAGCATTGAAACAAGTCAAACAGTAGTTGATGTTATGGACTGTGGACCATTCTTTTTCGCCGGTTAATTGTAAATGACCAAATAGTCGCCGTTCGAGTTTTCCTTCATACAACATGACTTGACATAAGTTTGACTCACTCACACTCTTCAAATTATTTTGCCAACCAGTACCGCTCCATCAGTTCGCCACCCGCCAGGTTTGCTTATTTTACAGCTGAAAGAGACCTTAATGCGTTCCTGAAAAAAATATTCTTGACAGACAGATCTGTGAAAGTTATTTTTGACCTTATAAGGTACTTACGGAACTCTAAAAGAGTAAAAGTAGTTTTAAAACACTTTATAACAAGAAAAGCTGCCATATTATAATCTTATAGGCCATACCATATTCCGATTTATCTTTTTTTTTTTTTTTATATCATAGGGCGCCAAACGAGCAAGCGGGTCACCTGATGGTAAGCAATCACCGCTGCCCATGGACTACTGCAACAACAGGGGTATCACAAGAGTGTTGCCGGCCTTTCAAGAAGATGTAGACTCGTTTTTTGAAGGTTCCAATGTCGTATCGGTTCGGGAATACCGCCGCAGGAAGTTGGTTCCATAGTTTGGTCGTACGTGGCACTCTCCATGATACATTCGGTAAAGAATGCACAAGGATGCGACATCCCTACGCAGAGCCAGAGGATCGAGACGGCTGACGAGATTCTCGTCATCGACGATGCGAATCGCACGACGTTGAACGCGGTCTAAAGGGAGAAGTTGGTATTGAGGTGCCCCAGCCCACAGATGGGAACAGTATTCCATATGCGGCCTAACTTGTGCCTTGTATAGCTGAAGGCGATGCGCCGATGTGAAATACTGCCTTGCTCTGCCTAGGACACCCAGTTTTTTGGAGGCCAACTTAGCCTTTTCCTTAAGATGACCGCGAAATTGAACGTCGCACGAAATCTCGACGCCTAGAATTTCGATCTTCGGCCGCGTATCTAGTGAAGCGCCCTGGAACGAAGGAGATACGACGAAGGGGCTTTTTTTCGCGGTGAACGCACAAACTTGTGTTTTTTGGGGTTAAATTGGACCAAGTTGCAGCGACCCCAATTTGAAACCTGGTATAATGAAGTTTCAACCTCAGACACAAGTTTTGTTCGACACTCGGAGACGCGCGCCCGAGAAATGTTAGCTTGACCGGTATAAGAGGTGTCCACTGTGCTATCATCCGCATAACAATGAATGCTGCTGGATTGAAGCATATCATTGATATGCAAAAGAAAGAGCGTCGGGGACAGAACACAGCCTTGAGGGACACCAGCATTCACGGGCTTGTATTCGGAGCATGAACCGTCAACAACGACTTTAATGCTGCGCCCTGTGAGGAAACTGGTAACCCATTGGCATAATTTCTCGGGCAACCCGTAGGAAGGAAGCTTCGATAGAAGGGCTTTGTGCCAGACCCGATCGAAGGCTTTCGCCATGTCCAGACTGGCCGTCAGGGCTTCCCCCTCACTCTCAACCGCTTTCGCCCATTTATGGGTCAGGAATACCAAAAGATCGCCAGCAGACCGTCCATGACGAAATCCGTACTGGCGATCGCTTATAAGCTGGTGCTCCTCGAGGTACAACAGGAGCTGGCGGTTTATAATGGACTCCATTATTTTGGAGAGCAAGGAGGTAATGGCAATGGGCCTGTAGTTGCCAGGGTCAGAGCGATCACCTTTTTTGGGTATTGGGTGGACTAAAGCAATCTTCTATGCAGACGGGACGACGCCTAAAGAGTAGGAGTGTCGAAAAAGACGCGTCAAGACCGGAGCCAACTCAGGAGCGCAAGTTTTGAGCACAACGGCAGGGATTCCATCGGGTCCATTAGACTTGTGGACTTCGAGGGAGAGAAGTGATTTGCGAACAGTTTTTTGAGTAAACCGGATGTCCGGCATAGTACTCGCGCAACGTGGTATAGTCGGAGGAGGCTTCCCACCGTCGTCCAAAGTAGAGTTAGATGCAAAAAAGGTGCCCAGGAGATCGGCTTTCTCTCTTGCATCATGGACCAACGTGTCATTTGCCGTGCGCAATGGTGGAAAGGATGGCTGACAAAAATTGCCCTGGACAGGTTTGGCAAGAGACCAAAATGAGCGTGTACCCGAGGGTAGTTTGGCCAGCTTCTCACCAATTCGTCCGATGTGTTTCGCCTTTGCCGTAGCCACAGTTTTTTTTAAAGATCTAGAGGCAAAGTTATACTCCCTTTTAAGGACATTCGCATCAGGATCCTTAGCTGCCATCGCGTTGGACCAGGACTGAAAACTTGCTTGCTTTTGGCAAAACGCTTCTTTGCAAGAGCGGTCAAACCAAGGCTGAGACTTGCCACCAACGGGCACAACAGAATTTGGGACGAAAAGTTCCATGCACTGCGATATCACATCAGCAACAGAGTCGGCAACGGTAGAAGCATCCCGAAGCGAGAAGCAAACTTCGCCCCAGGGGTAGGATGAAAAGAAGGTCCGCATCCCATCCCAATCTGCTGACTTGAAGTGCCAGACACGGCGACAGCCGGCGGAACGAGGCCGTAATTTGCACGTGGATGGCACCATGCTCCGGATTAGGCAATGGTCTGATGAGCCAATAGGGGCACCAACAGATACTACATAGCCATCCGGATGGGAAGTCAGCAGGAGATCAAGCCGTGAGGGCGTATGGCCTTCCACATCAGGTATGCGTGTGGGGGCTGAAACCATCTGAGACAAACTATAGGCCGCGGCAAAGGCGTGAACAGATCTACCCGCATGATCGGTTTTTCCCGATTGGAGCCATCCTATATGGTGGGCGTTAAAGTCCCCAAGAATTATTATTTCCGCGGATGGAATCTGTCGCAGCACATAGTCCGTTGCAGTGCCAATATGCTCCATGAGTCGGTCAGTTTCGGCATCACCACTGTGGGACCTGTAGAGGCAAGCGTAGACGCGAGGGTGGTCGTCGCAATCTACACGAAGCCATAGAGTGGACAAGTCTTTGCCTTCAAGATTGCATAGACGGCGAACACAGACATCGTCCCTGACAAATACGCATACGCCAGCGTGTGGCACGAATTTGTGCTCGATTTTGTAGCCGGGATAATGTAGGTATGACGTATCCGCTGGAGACGATATCTGGGTTTCCGTCAAAAAGAATAAGGAAGGCTTTTCTGCCTCCAGATGGTAGTGGACAGAGTTGAGGTTTGAGTGAATACCCCTGATATTGCACAGATGGACATGGTGTGCATGGGGGGGGTGCCGTAGCCTTATCTTGAGCAATGACGAGCGAGATTTTGCCCTCCCCAGAGTACGTAGGGCAGCCCAAGCAAGAATGCTCAGGGAGGGATTCTCCTGTACGTAACGTACCGGTACCCTCCTGGGGTACTCTACTATGAAATTCCGCTGCCATGTTGAGGGGTGGGGAAGGGGTGGGCCTCCGGCTCTCTCACTCACCGAACGAAGCATAGAAGCGTTAAGGCAACTACTCAAACGTCAATTTTCTGTGAGAGGGTGGTACTTCCCCGGACGAGCCGGCCCATTCATGTTACTAGCAAAAATTTGGCCAGTAGCGTGGCTCTACCACACAAAAAAATCTACATCTTGTATCTACATCTACATCTTGTATATCTATATCTATCTAAGTATACATATAATAAAACAGTAAAAATATTTTGTCTGTAAATTTAGTATTTTTGACTGAAATGGATAGAGGGACACTTAAAAAGAATAATAGAAAGCAAAAAATATTTTTTTGATTTTTTTCTGTCTGTCTGTATGTACTCGTTTCACGCAAAAACTACTGGACGGATTTGAATGAAACTTTTTTTGTTGTATACTTATTAAGCCTGGGAAACATATAGGCTATAATTGATTTTGAAAACTGGAATACTTGATGAAGAACCTTAACAGAACAGCTAAACTTTAAAAGATATGGAAATGGTATCTTTGCAAAAGTTTATCAATATGACGAGCATTTTCAGCTGACGTATAAAAATCGAAGATCAGGATCATCTGATGAAGAATTCCAAGAGACCAGCTTCTCTATAAAATAAATGAAAATGGGGTCTCAACAAAGTCGTTCAACCTGATGAGCATTTTCTACTGACGCATGACGTATGAATAGACAGGACACGGGGTAGGACAAAGAGGGACTCGGGAAATTGTAGATAACTAGCAGATGAAGTTCGTTTATTGAATGAAATATCACTTTTGATTCATTTTAACACCGCGACTGTACTACGTGTACCTAAATTCCCGCGGGACACGGAATAACCAAATGGCTGAAAGTTTGAGTACTGGAGTTTAGGTTACTACAGTTTAAAACACAAAAAGATTTTTCATCTAAGCGAAACTTACGCGGGCGAAGCCGCGGGCAACAGCTAGTGTTAGCTAAACAGATTTTCTCGAGCTATAAATAAGTAATAAGTATAAATAGGTAACATTTTCTCTTTGAGTAAAGTTGCGAATCCCGGTTTTATTTTTAGAGAAAAAAGTAGATAATCTTACAAAATGATTATTTATTTTGAAGGGGCCAAACTGCAAATTATAGGATATACTTTGGCCTGTGTTGTGTATTGTATCTCTTGTTAGGCTGTGAAAATACATAGTACCAACCAAGGTATTAACATACTAACTTTCTTCTACTTTTTACTATATCTTCTTACTATATTTAGATACAGTGAAAAAGAAAACAAGGACCTAACATTATGCATTCTACTCATAGACATAGATTACCTAGAGTACAATACGAGAAAGTAGCACATTGAATATGGAAACTTATATGTAATAGTAAAATGAAAATATTAATGGTATCTAATCTCCGCGACTGTAACTCATTCGCGTTCGAACGTCACTTAGAGCAGGTCGCGTTGTTGATATTTATCACTTGCTTAGTTACCTACCCTCATGTTACCAAAATGCGTTACGTGCAACAGGAACATTACCAAAAAATCCCCAGGACTCGAATGTATCAGGTGTGATAAAGTAGTGCATTCCACAACTCAATGTGCTAACCTTACTACCAAACAGTTAGCAGCTGTCCGGTCGGCGGAGAGTCTAGAATGGACATGTCAAGAATGCCTAAAAAATACATCCAAACGGACATCTTTAATCCATTTTGAGCAAGATTCCGAAGATGAAGAAGACCTAGAAGGTATACTAGAAAAACCAGCTTTTAAGAAGCTATTTAAAGGAGTAGAGAAAACAATCCAAAATGAAATGAAAACAATAACTGGTACATTGGACTTCTTTAGTGAGAAAATGGATGAATTCAATGAGTGTATGCAAGCTTTCACAGAAAAAATAAAAGATCTAGAAAAGAAAAATGCTCATCTTAATAATCTAAATGCTCACTTAGAAACAAAACTGAGTGCAGTTGAACAAAGGGTGCAAGAATTGGAACAGAAACAGCTATCCAATCACATAGAAATAGCAGGAATAGCATATAATGAGAGCATAGAACCAGTGGCAATAGCGAAAGCGGTAGCTAGCAAGCTGGAGGTGTCCGAGGGATCCGTCAAGGCAGCA
This sequence comes from Ephestia elutella, assembly GCA_018467065.1. Lineage (NCBI taxonomy): Eukaryota > Metazoa > Arthropoda > Insecta > Lepidoptera > Pyralidae > Ephestia > Ephestia elutella. Next base: position 10,376,488 of record CM031573.1, read on the forward strand.
AAACGCACGAACCTACGAGCCGATAAGTGTGGAATTCTTCTGGTAGAAGTACAAGAAGGTAAGCGAGCGCAGTGGTTGGAGCAGGCAAAGCAGAAGAAATTAACACAGAAGGATATGCAATCTATTGTTCCTTCTTCGGGCGTAGATTTAAAGGAAAAGATCTATATTCGAGAAGCTCTGACGTCGTACAATAAATGGCTTATGTGGAAGGTGAAGAAGGACTTGAAAGATAGTGCTAAATATATATGGTGTAAATAAAGTGAATAAGTTGAGTAGTTGATAAAGTGAATAAGTTGTAGTAAATAAAGTGAATAAGTTGAGTTGAATAAGTTGAAAGATAGTGCTAAATATATATGGTGTAAAGATAGTGCTAAATATAAATGTAAGGATGGTCTAATAAAGGTACGCAAAGATGAAAAATCTAAAATAATTGTCATAAGAAATGAAAACGACATCAAAAAATTCTTAGCTTAACCTATAAGTTTCAATTACCTACTTTGTTGTATCTATAATTTATATTATATAGTCTCATTTATCTTATTATGGATTGTGATACAGATAAAATAATTACAGAACTAAATAATTGTACAAACCTGAATACTTATTTGGATTGCGTACCATCTACATCTTTTTCTTGCATTCATATTAACATACGTTCCATGATAAAGAACTTCGCCTCATTTTTGCAGTGCATAGAAAATCTAAAGAATCGAGTCGATATTATTGTTATTACAGAGGCGGGTATCTCTGATGTTATAAGTTCCTTATATGAAATAGACGGATACACAATGTACACAGAATTGAGAAAAAATCGCAAAGGGGGTGGAATTATTATATATATAAATAATAAACACAAATTTGAAACAATTAAAACATCAGTTCAAAGATTTGAATGCTTAATGGGACGTGTCACTACTTCGTATAACTATAATTACACACTGTGTGCACTGTATAATCCACCAAAGAAAAACAAACGTAACTTTATCCAAGAACTACGCAGCACAATTGAGAGATACTCGCATCTGGATAACTTCATTCTTATAGGAGACACAAATGTAAATTTAAAAGGAGAATCTACAGTAAGAGACGAATATCTTAATATGATGAGCGAGTCAGGTCTTGCTTGCGGGATAAGTGACTACACCAGAATAGAAAAGAGGTTAAACTTGATAACAAAAAGTTGTATAGATCACGCATTTGCGCGATCCAGCAAACAAGACCTGTACGCCGCAACGCTCGGAACCGTACTGGCCGATCATCGTATGATTGCGTTGTCCTTTGTCGCACCGGCCCATATGCAACGTGAACATAATTATACAACTAGAATTAGTAACAAAATACTGTATAATGAATTAAGTAAAATTAACTGGGATCATATTAATACACTAGAATGTCCAAGTAGTATATATAATTTTATAAAAAACGAGTTTACTCAATGTTATAATAAATCAACTTACACCTTGAGACAAAAATACAGTAAAAGAAATAAGGAACCCTGGATTAACAAATACATAAATAATCATTGTTTGAAAAGAGACGAGCTATTTAACCAGTGGTTAAAAGACGCCAATAACTCAGTACTACATAGAGAATACAAAAAGTATAGAAATAAAGTTAGAAAATTAATAGAAAAAAGCAGAAATAACTATTTTAAAAATCAAATTGATCAATGCAAGGGTGATATGAGAAAGTTATGGATACTTTTAAATAAAATGACAGGAAAGCAGGCAAGCAACGTTGACCAAGTTATAATTAAATCTTTTTCCAAAAATAATACCACTGAAAGTGAAATTGCTAACAACTTTGCTAAAAGTTTTCAAGAAAATGTGAGTAAGATTACTTCAAATTGTAACATAAAGCTATTAAATCCAGAACAATATAGTAAACCAGCAGATAGGTCGATCCGTTTCTTACCTGCCACTGAAGAAAAAATATCTAAAATCATAAAAAAAATTAATCATAAAAAGACTCCAGGACATGATCAAATAAGACCGCTAGATTTTAAAAAATATGCGAAAAAATTACTATGACTATGGTTAAATTCATTAATAATTCTATTAAACATGGGATATATCCTGATGAATTAAAAATAAGCGTTGTAAGACCAATTCACAAACAAGGTTCGCACAGTGACTATAATAACTTTAGACCAATTTCGATTTTATCTATTTTGGATAAAATTATAGAAAAATATATCTGTGACCAAATTCAACAATTTTATAGGGATAACAATATTCTTTCAGCTAACCAATTCGGATTTCAACCAAAAAAAGCACAAGTGAGTTACTTTCAAAGTTCACTGATGAAGTAAATTCTTATTTAAATAATAAAAAACATGTTTTAGTAGCTTTTATTGACTATAGCAAGGCGTTTGATACTCTCAGGCATGACACGCTACTAAAAAAATTGGACACAACTGGTATACGGGGTCCTTTGCTTGACTGGAGCAAGGATTACCTAACTAACAGAAAATATGTAGTAAAGATTGCAAATAACTACAGCGACAGTATTAATAATAATGTAGGAACAGCACAAGGTTCTGTATTAGGCCCATTACACTACTTAGCGTATGTTAATGATGTTAACAACCTGATTAAAAACTGTACGATATACCAGTTTGCAGATGATACATGTCTAATATCAGCTGATCGAAATCTGAAAATTGCTGAAAGCAAACTTCAACATGACATGGACTTGCTAAGCAAATGGTCTCACGATATGGGTTTGGTACTGAATTCGCAGAAAACCAAACTTCTACACATCCACTCTAGTCACAATCGAGTAACCCATGATGTAGAAATTACGGTTCATACTCACGCCTGTATGCACCATAACTCAAACCAATGCAGTTGTAAACCTATCGAAAAAGTAACACAACAAAAATATCTAGGTGTTATTATAGATAATAGGTTTAACTGGGGTCCTAATGTCGAACTAATATGTAAAAAACTACGTGCACTACTCATAAAATTTAAAATCTTATCTAATAAAATTAGATTTCCGGTGTTACGGATGTTATATAAGTCACTCGTTGAACCGACATACTCTTATGGCATCACTAGCTATGGAAGAACATTTAAAACATACTTAGATAAAATATATAGTTTGCAATTACGTATAATTAAAGTGATAGTGGGTAGAAAAATAAAAGATAGATATAAAGATAACTACAATGAATTATTTAAATATTGTAACATTTTACCTATTTACGATTTCGTTCATTACTCTCTATTAAAGGAAAATTTTAACATCATAGATACTCTTCCGAACAATATAACCGGTAAAAAAACTAGGCGAATAATCGTTAAAAAATATTTCAAAGAAAAATATAATAACCTTTATGGGAAGAGAATAATTCGTAATCAAATGCCGGAAATCTTAAATAAAATACCTAATCAAATTACTGTAGACTTACACAATAAAAAGAACGCAAAATCTATAATTAAAAAATATTTTTATAATACATAACCATTGATATTTGCTGTCCTGGTCTTCCTTTATTCTTTGAAAGTACAAATACATATATTTACAATGTAAATACGATTTCTTTACTGTAACAAAATAAATGTCAAAATGTTTTATTTTTCAACTTAATTAACAAGCTTTAGATTTACACTTTAACTTATTTGTGCGCAAGCGACTGACAACAAAAGCAACCTACCCGCTTTATAAACGATCTTTATTCTTTGTAGGTATAGTGGTGTTGCATGCTTGTAACTATGAGCTGACGGGATTGTTTTCGCACAGATGGGTTAATACAACCGACCAGTCTTTTTAATGTTTATATTAGATCAGATAAGTCGAATGTGCAACGCCTAGACAAACCATGACATGGTTTTAGGCGCCATAGCGTATCATATTGTATTGTTTTTTGTTTTTTGGCTAAATAAATAAATAAAATAAAAAAATAATCAAATAATTCGAATAATCATACTGTGTGCAGTGATGCATTTTGTATTGACAAGTATTCTTAAGTAAACATACTGGTTTGCGGCAGATATACCTACAAACATACATGCATATGAAAACAGAAGCACCCTGCAAATGCGGTGCGTTACCAACCGGACCGTGACGGGTGGTCTAAATTTCACGCGTTGTCGTCGACTCCAGATGAATGTAATCATATCTGGGTGAATTTCCCAAACGAGTTTTTCGATTGTACTTCTTGAAATTCGTAGTTTATAATTAAAATGGCGGACCGAATTATTTTTTTTGTTAAGATAAGATAGTTATTGGTTTGTGGCAAAAATATAATTCTTTTGAGACTACTTTTGAGGGTAGAAATATATACATAAACACCAAATTTTCTGTAATCGGTGGCTGTTCTTCTACTGTTCTTGTAGACAAAGAAGCTCATAATTTATCAAATATGCGTAAATCCAGTTTAAAACTTATCCATTTTTATAGAATATTAGTTCCATTATTAATATGAAGCATATTTTCTTACATAACTAGCTAAGTTTTTTGCTGACAGGTACAAACGTATTGTTTTACAAAACGTCCTGAGATCGGTGGGCAAAAGTAATTTAGGCCTAACATTACATATCAGAACGCGTAGGTATCCCCGCCCCTAATTTTGTTTTACGTCAGTTATGTGCTAAAGCGTAGGCAAGACGGACGTGCGCCAGATCGTCGCGTTTTTCGCGCCAATAAGGTAAGTAAGCCATTTCAGTTTCTCCTGGACAATTTTTTCCTATGATCGGTGGTCTGATTTATCTAGTCTAAAAAGCAGTTATGTCATAGTTGTTGGATTCCAATACATGTAGTTAGAGTATAAGTTTAATTAACTGTTATTGAAAATAACGTACATATTATGCATCTCTTCAAATTTTTGAAAAAGTGCATTTTTTCTGACCTCGGTGTTCTGAAGTCGGTGGCATCGGTGGACATTTTTGTCCACCGATCTCATAAAATCCACCGATAACACCACAAAATTTGAATCGGTGGCATATGTCTGTAATCGGTGTCAAATTCATAATTTAAAGCACAGTTATCTGAAATCGGTGGACTGCTTTATCAAATCGGTGGGCAATTCTATCTTATCGGTGGCTTGTTTTATGAAATCGGTGTGATTTCAATTTTTTTCCTAATATTTTATTAAGTTTTTGCATATATAATAGCAATCAAGGAAAAAAAAATTTTAAGTTTCTTGATTGGTTAATATTTAATTTATAAGTACTATTAGTATACTATATGGCTCTTATATATTACAGAACAGTTTTCAATATTAGAAGGCCACCTTCCAATATTGAATCTTATATCGGTGTATAATCTTCTCAAATCGGTGGATAGCCGTCTCAAATCGGTGGATAGGATTGTATACTCGGTGGACAGAAAATCTAATCGGTGGACAATTTACATAATCGGTGGCAACCAAATTTGATATCATTTTTCTCCTTCGTTATGACTGATACGTTGTTGTCGTAAACAATGCATATATATAATATCATAAGGAATACATAAAAACTCAAAAATACATAAAAAAAAGGAAAACAAAAAAATCCACCGATAACATAAAAAAATCACCGTTTGTTGAAATTCACCCATCTATGACAGATTGTTATCAATGCATGTTACAATCATGTTACCATCCCCTCAAATAAATACTTGTGTTATGACCGAAATATATGTGACAGTTGCCTGATCCTGCAATCAATTATAGTAGGTTAATCTGAATGAAAATTGTACTTCTTTTTCCTCTCTTTTAAGTCCTCCCAATTTGTATTGGAGACTATTTTTTTAACTTTTTGCTATAGATTTCTATGGAAACCTACTCAGCTCATCTAAACCAGCTGCGAAAATTATTTAACTGGTAGATAAAATATACATAAGTCACATAACAATAAAAATATAATCATATAGGTATTTGTATATAATTGGTTTCTCCGAAACGGCGCTAACGATTATGACGATTTTTTATATTTAGATAGACTTTTATACTATTGAAATTGATCTAGGTAGGTGACACCCCCGTAACATCACCCAGTGCTTGCTTGGTGCGATGATATAATTTTACAAGAATTAACATTGAATAAAAACAAGTGAATCAACCTTAGGATAGAAAGACTAGCGTACGGAACGGACCGGCTGACCTAGTGCATGCGGGTGTGGGGCGTCTAAGTTGAAAGCGACATCGAGCATAATCATAGTAGCAGGGAAGGTGGTCTAGCAGTCACGGTCCCACTGCAAGTACAGTGCGCGCGCACCTCGCCATGCGCACACGCTCGTCATATGGCGCGGCGTCTGGCGCTGCTCGCGATGCTGGCGTGCGCGGCGGCTCTGCGTCGCCCGCACTACTCCGACACATCTTCCGACTCGGTTTCATATGATTCCTTCTCGATATTCGACGATTACGATGAATCGTTCGAACCCGTCCCGAAACCGCGTCCGACGACTAGGATGCCCAATCCCAAAGTGATATTAAAAGGCCCTAGGCCAAAAGTGAATGCGTCAATCATTGATATTGATGGTAAACAAAAATTCGTTAAAACTACCAATATCAAAATTGAGAGCCATACAAACTTTATAGTGACAAAAAAACCTGTGTATAAACCTAGTGTAGGAAATAAAGTAACCCGGCCTGTTGTGCAAGTGGGAGATCAGTATATTTTGCTGGATGTGGATGATGAGTTAATTCCGGCAAGTACGAAGCCAACAAGCCGGCGGCCGACTAGCACTCGACGGCCGAGTCCTACTCGACGGCCGAGTCCGACTCGACGGCCGAGTTCGACGCGAAGACCGAGCTCGTCGCAGCGACCGACAAAGTCGACGCCGCACCGCCGCCCGCCCATCGCAACTTCGCCGCGCCCAATCCGTGCCACACATAAAATAACCAAACCACCACCGACAAAGAAAACGACATGCCCTCCAAAAAAGACAGGATGGCTATCAACATTTTTTAAAGATAACCAAAAGAAAACGGCTCCAAAGAAACCATCAAAATCAGGTTGGTTTTTAGGTAGGTTGGAACGTAATTGATTTATTATTTATTTATTAAAAAAAACATAATAACATTATTAGAGTGTATACACTAAAGCAATGTTATTATATTATCAATACCTCAATTACATACTGTACTGTACAATATAAGGATAGTAAAAAATCTTGCGCAATGATATAGTGAACTTCTTTGACATATTCTATGCTCTACATTTATCCACATAATAGCCTCTGCAATCATCTCAAAGCTAGAGTAATCATCCAAACAAAACATTTAAAATATGTAAAACCTACATTTTTATGTGAGAAACTCGATTTTTCTTCCGAAAGTGTTCTAACCGTGTCGTATAATGTTCTGGCTAAAATTGCGGCGTGTAACGTCGAACTGTCACGTACAAACAGTTTTACAGTCCACATATGTAGAGTATATACTGTTACTTCACCGGTGTTTTAATTGATATCGTAATAGTGGACATAGAAACAATTATAGTACTTATTTATTGAAATTAAAATGAGAATGCTGAAATAATATATATAGGTACTCGTATAATTCCTTGCTTCTTATTTCAGGGTTTCCAAATAAAAAATATTAATAAAAAAGGGAATCCTTAGTATGAGGAAGGGCTGCAGGGGGCGCGCGCTTTCTAACTTTGATGATTTCAACGATTACGAGTTGAATTAGATTCTCCCATAAGTGTAACTAGTTTTGAACCAATATGGGAAGCGATGCTCTTTAATACTAACTACTCTGTGTCGATGAAATAACATCAAGAATTTAGAAGAAAAAAAGTCGTATTAAAAGCAAGGAATATCCTATTTCCTACGGATAAATTACGAGGCCTTTTTATTTCGTAACGGGAAAGGGCTTTAAACTGGGGATTCCTCCACTCATAGGCGATGAGCTAGATTCCATCAGAGAGCCCACTATTCAGCTAAGCGTGGCCTTTAAGTCTCACGACTCTTGGTTCTGTTTACCCCGTAAGGGATAAAGACGTGATTCTATGAATGTATGTATGTATGTTTTGTTTAGGCTATGAACAATATTTTTTTAAAGTCTTAATCTAATTTCACTATGTGTCTATTAAAATAAATCTAATTATCTGCGAGTGACAGTTCATCTTGTGAGATCTAAGGGAAAACTAGTACGACCGCAACCTGTTGACAACTACTATTACAAAACAGCATACTTTGTGGGATAACAAGTAGGTCGTGTAACTAAGGTTTAAAGCAATCTACGTCCATGGTTTTAAGTTATTTCTATTAACTTATACCGACATCATAAAAGTTATAATAACTTGTATCGACATTTTATAAAGTTTTTTTTTATAGGGCTTCACTGGCTAAAGCCAGTGTATAAATACTACTATATAATTAATAAATTTCATTTGGCACAAATACTTATAAGCAACATGCTTCGTCACAAAGAAAAACTCTTGATTTAAATGAAACGTTTTTGAAACGAACAATACATTCATGCAGTTCTTTAATTTCTTTAAAATTATATATTTAATTATGATTGGGGGAAAATCTATACATATAATAAAACAGTAAAAATATTTTGTCTGTACATTTAGTATTTTTGACTAAAATGGATAGAGGAACACTTAAAAAGAGCAATAGAAAGCAAAAAAAATTTTTTGGAATTTCTTGTCTGTCTGTCTGTCTGTCTGTCTGTATGTACGCGTTTTACGGAAAAACTACTGGACGGATTTGAATGAAATTTTTTTTGTTGTATAGCTATTAAGCCTGGGCAACATATAGGCTATAATTCATTTTGAAAACTGGAACACCTGATGAAATATATAATAACATATATAATACCATAACAGAACAACTAAACTATAAGAAATATGGATATGGTGCCTTAACAAAAGTCGTTCAACCTGATGAGCATTTTCTGCTGACGTATAAAAATTGAAGATTTGGAACTTCTGATGAAGAACTGCAAGAGACCAGCTACACTATTATAACATATATGGAAATGGCGCCTTAGCAAAAATCGTTTAACCTGATGAGCATTTTCTGCTGACGTATAAAAATTGAAGATCAGGAACATCTGATGAATAACTCCAAGAGACCAGCTACACTATAACATATATGGAAATGGCGCCTTAGCAAAACTTGATTAATCTGATGAGCATTTTCTGTAGACGAATAAAAATCGAAGATACGAAACATCTGAAACAGTTTGGAACACAAAAAGACTTTTCGTCTAAGCGAAACTCACGTGGGCGAAGCCGCGGGCGACAGCTAGTTATTCAATAAAGCAAATCACAAATTTATCTAAATAACCTAGGCCACATGGTAAGAAACACGGAGTAAAAGGTTTGTAAGAAAACGTCAATCTTCTGAAAAACCGGAGCAAACAAATGTGAGAGGAGAGCCTACCACTCGTAATAAACGAGAAAAAGGGGTGCACCATCACCAACCACTGGCTAAGCACTAACAAAAAAGCTCAAACTTTATACCTTGTTCTTTTTATCCCAAAAATCAGCATGGTTTGTCGAGAAAGCAATTTCCAAGCAAACTAAGTTGAGAACAAAATCAAGTCTAACATAGATTATACAGGGTGTTTGGGTAAACACCTGCAACCTCTCTAGGGGTGAAAGTACCTACTCATGAATATGAGCAACTTTTTGTATGGGCCGACTCTGAAATCTCAAACAAAATCAGCTGTTTGATACATTTTACAATACCTACTCGCCCAAAATGTATGGAACAGCTGATTTTTTTTCTGAGATTTCAGAGACGGTCCCGTACAAAAAGTTGCTCATATTCATGGGGACTTTCACCCCTTTCGTGCTTACCCAAACCACAACCCAAACACCTGTATGTTACATACCTCACGTGATAGGCAATGCTGAGTCTTGACGAAGTCCGGAGGTTATCTGTGACAATAGAAAAAACTAAAAATCTTAGAATGTAATGAACACTTGACGTAATAGGGAACTTTATTGTGAAAATCTAGATGTCACTAGATGATACGAACAGGTGCGTCATTTTTTCTGAGAAATGGAGAACCATTTTTTTACCTTTTGCATATTTTTTCTCAGAAAAAATCAGTAAACAACTGTGATAAAAAAAAATAAAAAATAAATCGTAAATGTATATTCCGATATACAAGTTTACTGAGGGAAGTTGTTGAGTATCATCGACTAGTCTAAAACCTTCCTCTAAAATATTTGTTTAATGTTGTAGATAATTACCAATTTACAACAATTTGAAACGAACAAAAACTGTTACAATCTTGTACGAGTGCGAACTAAAGTATGTACGGTACTTTGGAGACACGTTCATGGACCTTGTACCTAGTCGAATCGCGCAGAAAACCTGGCTCGCCGAAGTCGAGGCAGGTGGAATAAAGCATTGTCGGAATGGTGGTTTAGAACGAGAGAAAGTGGTGAAATTGGTTAAATGAAAGGAATTAATCAAAGTCGCAGATCGTACTTGGCGGAGAGGAGCACAGGACAAATACAGTAAAACCTCTATAAGTTGATACCCCACGGAAACATTAAATATTTTGAGTTATCGAGTTTAAATTAACAAAGGTTGGAAGGTTAAAGTAGATCCTATTTTGACATAATATAAATTACAAATTTACAAAAATCCCCGGCATCACGTTGAAGAAATGCTGTTTAAAATGATTTTCATGAATCATGGCAAGAACACTCTCGATTGTAATCACCTTTTAAACAAAAAAAAACTAGATTTAAATCTTTTCACTAGATACACATTCTCTCCCTGCGTCGTTGTTTTCCGATACATATAATTTAGGGCTTTTTCAAGGCAAGAAGGAATAGGCATTTTTTAAGTTTGCGTGTACTACCCTAGATCTCATCTTTGCTTCCCATCGGCAAATAGAAGTCAAACGCACTCAAATTGTTCAATAAAAAAAAACAGACACGTCTCTTGTGTCGGGGTTTAAAATAGAGTACATAAAGGGAGGTCTATGCTCACCAAATGCTCACGCTCAGTCAGTCGTTGAATCAGTGTAATTCCATAAAAATATTATTAAACTTAAAAAAAATGGTTGCAGGTTTATTTTCAAGAATATACAAATGGATATCAAGTTCTATTTTTGGCGGCAACTGGTTTGACGGTTCTAAGGAGAAGTCTACTACCACTCCGCCTACAACCCCAACTCCACTGACCACCACCAGCCAGAATTGGTACCAGGCTTTACTCGACATTGAGGACAACGATGGAGATCGTGTTACCGAACCCAGTATTAGTACGCTTCAATTTTACTAGCTTTTATTTAGTTTTATCCATAGGTCTATAAGACTAATAACTGATGTAGTATTTGTACTTATTATCTAGGGTTTTATCTTACCCAGTAGGTAATGTCACATTACCTTGATATACTTGGTATGATAGAAATTCGGTAAGCAGGTATATGATTGTCCAAAAAAATAATTACTATTTCTTTAGAGGATGATCATACTCGTAAGATTATCTACCCGAGATTCCGGCGAAAGCGGGTCTCAGATCAATGACTAAATAAGTTTAATTACTTTGATAACACAATTTTAATTTGACATTTATTTATATTCATTATGAAACTGGTACGTCACGTGTAAAATTATAACATTACAAAACCTTGCACTTATAATGTTTTCCCGTATACTGATTTTAGAAAAAAAGATTTCATCAAAGAAGTCAGAGAAGAAACATTATAAAGGATTTAAGCTTCTACGAGCATATCTTGACGTAAAGAAGAAGGTGAATGATATGCTAGACCTAAAGGAAGAAGGTCAAGGCTCTGGGTTGATGTGGTGGACGCCGCCGTCTCTCAACAGTTCCACGGATCTCCTAGTGCCACCAGACCTTATGGCAGATGTCAAAGATTACCTCCAGAATGCCAATATTGATTACGAGATTGTTATTTGGGATTTACAAGTAGGTATCGTAGGCCCAATCTGGAAAATAGATTTAATGAAAATAATTTCAAGTTTCTCCAAGTTAATATTCTTCAATGTCACAATTTTTTATTTCCAGAAAGCTATAGCATACGAAAATCCATCGCTGTCGTTAAAACAACGTCGAGCTTTGGAACAGCTTAATGGTCACCCGATGACCTGGCGGAGATATCATCGATATGCTGACATTCTGCGATACTTGGAATATCTGCAACATTCCTACACTGATATGGTGGAATTGATCCCGCTTGGTCGGTCATCGGAAGGACTTCCTTTAGTTGCAGTAAAGGTATTTGTATAAAGTCTATTGTCATTGTCCCCTCGTTTTTATATATTCGCTTCTTCCGGCTTCTGATCTTCCTGTCTAAAAAAGAAATGATATTTGTTTTTTCTTGATAAGAATGTCTTGATTTGTTACTTGTTTTGTTAATTTTACTTTTATAACTTTCCATTACACACCTTCCTCCAGGTGTCAGTACCAGTGAATGAGACTCAAAAAAGCGTGAATAGTAAGGAGAAAAAGAAATGGAAACTTCGTTCGCGCATGAAGCCTGCGGTGTGGGTGGACGGTGGCGCGCATGCGCGGGAGTGGATTGCTCCGGCGGTGGCCACGTGGATGCTGCGCGCGCTTGTTGAAGGAGATAAAGGATTAGGTTAGACCTTCACTGAAAAATAATTTGCCCCAGTTCTTCTCTACGTATGAATTTCTGAAAGCAGCTAAATATTACCTTCTGCAAAAGATGGTCTGAGATATGCAAAAACATTTTTCCAAATTAGACTATATTTAGTCTAAGAAATCAGAGCATAAATATTTTTTTTTCTTTTTTTTCTAGCTATAATATGCCCCACTGCTGGGCAAAAGCCTCCCCACTCTCTTTCCATGTGTCCCTATCTGTGGTCTTTTCTATCCACTTTCTGTCGAATGCCCTAAGTTCATCCGACCATCTTGTCTTAGGCCTTCCTCGCTTTCTGTGCCCATCAGCTGGGACCCAGGTATGCGAGCCCATCTTTCGGGATGCATACGGCCCACGTGACCCGCCCACTCTCTCTCAGCCGAAAGACGTCCACTGCTGGACAAAGGCCTCCCCCAAGGATTTCCACAACGACCGGTCCTGCGCTGCCCGCATCCATGCGCATCCCGCGACCTTCACCAGGTCGACCGACCCGCCCACTATTCGTTATGAATATTAAGTTATCTAAAACTATTTGTATTTTTCAATAATAGGACCTAACTAGATACTCAATAAATTTCATAGGGTTTTGAGCAAAGAAATCCAATGGTACGGGTACGAGTAGCATGGTAAGGTAATATGGAATTAAACATTAATTGTGTTTTCAGGTGCCGATTTTAAATTACTAGAACAAGCCGATTTTTATATAATGCCAGTGATGAACCCCGATGGCTACGAGCACTCGCACACTCACGACCGACTTTGGAAAAAACCCGCTCGCGGCAACCCGACCAATCCGACGACTACTTGGTCGGATGGTAAGTATCGTTAGTCAGTCAGTCAGTACTAAAAATACAAGTAGGTATTTTATTAAATAAATAGTTCAGACAAAACGACGAAATATTTTTCTTTTCTCTGAATAATGATGTGGGTTTAAGCAATAATGATAAAAATAAAATAACTTTTCGGTGAGCCCCAAAAGAAGAAAGTGATGTAGCTCTTACTTCTCCTTCTCCAGGACCTCGACAAATTTTACAGTTCAGGAATTTCGTGAAAAATATGTCTTATATTATTCAGACTTCTGTGGACTGGGACTTTAAAGTACAAAATTACTAGTAAGACAAGTACATTTTTTTGCATTTTTTTTAAGCTGCAAATAAGACTTGCAAGTGTAGAAAGTTTCTTTGCGGAGAGATATCCTGCTCTCGAGTCAGGGAAACGAGTTAAGGAAACTTGAAAATGATAATACTTATGAGTTTGCATCTTATCTGTTAGTTTTGTGTGAAAGTTCCGACGTTATTAGATTGTTAAATTTACAAAGCACGTTCTTATCTCTTTGACATGTTCATTTTCATAAGTAGGTATAGGTACTTATATATATATATATATCATATAGGTACTTAATGAAAATAAAAGTTATAGTAAGAATGAAAACTCACTGTTATTCAAGTTTTATGTTATAACTTTACATAGCACTAAACTATTTGGAATAAACTTACCAAGTGGACATTATATAACTGAGAAAGTTTTAATGGAGCACTCGCTCTTTACTCAATCACGCCTCAAGTACTAGACGGATTTTGATGAATTTTGGTTACTTGAAATATAAATTTGTATAGATTCAGAATATCTCAATATCGTAAATCTATTTCAATTCAATTTATTTGCCTTAAAACATTTTCTGTTTTTATGGAAGGTTTCAATGGTGGAAGAGTGGCGACTGCGTGGGTGTGGACGCGGACCGCAACTGGGACTACAACTGGGGCAAGCAGGACTCCTCCCAAGACCCCTGCGACGAGACCTACGCGGGGCCATACCCGTTCAGCGAGCCCGAGACCCGGGCCGTCTCGGAGTTCCTCACTGAGCACCGGAGACAAATTAAGGTCCTGCTTGATCTATTTTTACATCTCTTTAGTCGTATTTCTCATGACTGAGGGTCGTGGTATAGGTCGTGGTGAGGGTGGTGGTCATGGAATGAAACACACACAACGATTCTCTTGGCAATTTTAATGGAGTGGTTTGCCATTGCCTTCTCCATTTCACACACTAGCTGATAATCATCAACCAGAGTGCAGGTTTCCTCACGATGTTATCCTTCATCGGATGCAAGTGGTAGTCGATGAAAACTACCATACATGAGTCAGATTGGTATACAAACTCATGTAGCACGGGCAGAATTCGAACCAGGGACTTTTGCAACCACAGGCGGCGCCCTCCCACTAGGCCACCACCGCTTCTACGTAGCTAGGCCTGACAGTTTCAAGCACTGAAACGAACTTACAGAATATCTAGATCGAAACCCTTGCTGGTTTTTCTCCACATCGCTCATAAATTTTATTATCAATAATGGCAACTTGAGATACCTATATATAGTAGAATCAGTAGAATGTGTGTTGGTATCTGCCCTCTATCTGGTATTATACCCAGTGTTCGAGCTTCTGTCCCGTGTGAATTAGAAACAAAACCTCCTCCCAGTTCCATGCAATACTTGGATTTGAAAGTATTGTACATGGACGGATTACAGGCAGATAAAATAGATATGGTGTGGGTATGCATATTGAGCGGGCATCTATAATTATATGTAATTATATAGGTAGCCACTTTCTTACTATATGTATCGTTCATCTAAAGATTGTAACGATTCTGCAGAATTATTACAGCAGCTCACGTGCGACGCTATTATGTATTTATCTGTACTGTGCAGCATTTTGCATCAGTGAAAATGAAAACGCTGTTTTAGATCAGATAATTAGTATAATCATGGCATTTAATTACGTTATAATAATATCTTTGACATTTTTATCCACCTGTTAACAAGATATACGTATCTATCAGCTTATTTTTAGCTATTGTATAGGTACCTACGTTTTATTTAGAAAATGGATACTAAGTACTTTACAAACATCATTTACAAAACAGCTCTACATTGAATGATTACCTACCCTTTATTTATTCTACTATATATTGGTATGTTCATAATTTGGTAGTACTCAAACAATTCTCTACTCTTTAGGCATTGATAGTATTGGGAGACTGTGTGACATTGCGTACGATAAAGTTATTAGAATTTAACGTACAGTACATGAATAAATTTTGAGTATGAAATTCACTTTGAAAGTGTGGTAGAAACTGTTGAAAGTAATGACGTCGATACCATATTGACAATTTCCCGTTCGCCGCGATCAACGTGCGGTCTACCTTTACGGCTCTGTGAGAATGATAAATTGCTATACTTGCAGGCAACAGAATAGAAACTTACTTCTGATTTCTAACTAACACATTTTCATAGATGATACCTACCAACTTTGTCAGCAGGTTGACGCTATAAAATAGGTAAAGGCCATTAAAACAAAATGGACAGCCGAGACTAGTTACAATACTATATTATTAACTACGATCATGTCAACAACATACTTTGTATTTAAATAGTCAATTAAAACTTATTCTGTGCTTTATTAATCATAAATAGTTGTAAAAGAAAATCTATTTATTTAAAAACCTAGTATTTAATAATTTAATTAAGATATGATTTATATATTCTAACATGTTCCGCAATTTATTAATCACTAGCTTTTGCTAGTGCTAGTTGCTTTGAATTTCCCACGGGAACAGTGTTTTTTTTTCGGGATGAAATGTACCCTATGTCCTTCTCAGTACTTCTAACTATGTGTATGCAAAATTTCAGGAAGATTGGTTCAGTATATAAAGCGTGAAGAGGTATAACAAACAAACAAACTCACTTTCGCATTTATAATATTAGTTAGGATTTTAAACGAATGGCATTTGAAAATATTTTTACGTATTTAAGTAGGTATTTGATTTAAAAAGAACCTAACAACCCACTTCTTTTTAGGGCCTGACCGGCCTCGGTCGACATATTGTTGGACTTTACTTGGCAAAAAAGAGTGCATGGTTGGTTTATGAACTTAAAACTTCTCACTGATAACCTCCTGGGGGTCCTCAACCGTGCCGTGACTAATTGTCTCTAAATCGTCAACTAAATCATTCATTGGAACTGAAGTATTGTTTTATTTTCTAAAACCTATCCTAATTCACACTACAACGCCCGTGTAGAGCAGAGCAAGGCATTGTGCAGTTTGCAGAGTGTGCATAAGTTATTTACACATTATGTGTGAATTTGTTTTGAACTATATAACTTTTTCTAACTATAATAGTTCACAGCCTATAAATTTTGAAATAAAAATACATACATGCAATTCTAATAAAGATGGCTGTGCCTGTGATACAATCAATAAGACTGCCAAGATAAAATATCTAGGTGTCGTTATTGATCAGCGTCTCACCTGGCACGACCACCTAGACCTTGTTATGAACAGAATCCGCAAATTGATATGGATCTTCAAATCTTTGAGACATGTCGCTCATACGAAACTATTAAAACAAATTTATTTATCACTTGTCCAATCAATCATAGTATATTGTATTCCGGTTTGGGGTGGTGCTACTAAGACGAAAATGCTGGAGTTGGAAAGGTCTCAAAGAGCATTACTAAAAGTTATGTGCTTTAAGCCATACACCTTTTCCACTATTTGTTTATACAGGTTGTGTGATCTGCTCACGGTTCGAGGACTGTATATTTTAAATTGTGTTCTAAAATTTTATAGGACTTTCAAGTTTGATCCAAATGAATTACGCAGAAGACGAAACCGTGTGGTTGTACCACTACCCGTTGTTAAAACTAAATTTGCTGGACGACAATATACGCGACAATCTGCATTCTTATATTATAGATTAAATAATAAATAAAATTTTTATTCTCATACAAAATACATATCTAAAAAATTATTACTGCATATTTAAAATCCCTAAGTTACGATGAAATTGAAACCTTATGTGAATAGTCCCACTTATTTGACAGCACAGCACACACACGTTATGCTCACACACACAAACACGTATTCTCTCATCTATACACATACACAAACATAAAATAAAATAGATAGTTAAAATAGACTAATGCAATAGTTTTTAGTTATATAAGTACCTTAATATGTACATACTGTTGTTATTGAAGAGCGGGATCTCCTAACACAGGTAATTATTTACTTAAATGGAGATCCCGATCACAAATAAGATAATGTAAATGGTTCAAAAATAAAGAATTTTTAATTTTTTTAAATTTTTAATTTAAGTAGGTACTTAGGTAAGTACTTACTTCTGAGACATAATAGTTTTACCACGGAGTGGGTACGTAATTTTGTATTGTTATCTGAATTATATAATAATTGTGTATCTAACACATCACAGAAATTAAATGGTAGGTAGTAATAGCAATAGCAAGCATCGTGAAGGGTCCAATACTACTCGGCGGGAATCGACACACACGAGTCCCTACTCTATTTGTTTATGGTTTGGCAGTCTGTCGGGAGTTCCCGTGAACTACATACGTTTATAAGATCATTAATATAGTCTTCTCATCTCTAAGGACTTTCTGTCTAAGAAGGTCGTCAATTTGTCACCAAATAACATCATCGGGCTTGGTGGTGTGTCAAAAGATCGATATTTTTTAACTAAGTATAAGTAATTAGTTCTATGACCGTACAATAACAATGTTGTTCATGTGTTGTTCATGTTTTCAGGTGTATATATCTCTGCATGCGTATACGCAAGCTTGGATAGTGCCGAGTTCCGAGACTCATTCGTCAGTCGACGGCGAGCTTATGGAAATGGGAGAGCTGGCCACGGCGGCGCTCGCGGATGCCTACAGCACTAAATATCAGGTGATTAGCGATGTGCCTACGAGAAATTAGCTTCCCAAAAATTTGTTCCTTTAAAAATTTCCGAAAATTCTCTGGGATTTCTCGGGTTTTTAGGAAAAATTTCTGTTCTCAAGAAATTTCCAGGAAAGTTTCCGCTTGTTCTTTGAGAACGGCAGGTCACTACAGGTGAAACGTCGACTCTATTTCCATGTCATAGACATTTGACTATAAATTATATAACTGGGCAAAAGGTAGGTATCTCAACCAACTAAACTAGGTAATAAATTATGTAAAAAATTCAATTCTGGTTGTATATAGCTGTCAATAAATTAAAGAAAAGAGTTAAAGCAACTTATTAAATTAATTTTGATACTTTCGATTCTATGATATTAATTATATATTTGTCAAATTAGTACATGGGTGCTACTTGGGTATTTTTTGTTTGATGAAATAAAAATGTTACTTGCTTGATTTGCATAATAATAATGACTTGTCAAAAATAGAACCAACGAATTCAAATGCTCTACAGAAGTTGCTATCACCGTCAGGATCATAGACGTACGTCCCGTCTGGGACCAATGAACTAATATTAGTTCGTTGGCCCCAGATCAGGAAACAGAAACGACAATATCAATATCACTAATTTATTATCAGGAATTTCAGTAATCTTACGACATCTGTGAAATGCTTATAATAAATTTTCTTCTATAATTATTATAGGAGATAATTTATTATTGCTAAACCATTAGGTACTTAAGTGTGTGATAGGAATTAAAATCCGTGATGAATTCCCTATGCATGGACGTACTTTTCAATTTTCCGTCAGGCACCGATGATGGGGAGCTCGACTGGTCGATATACAATAAGTATTATATGGGATAGGTAACTGAAACGCAGTTTACGAGAATTTTTTACTGAATAATCTATATACATACAATAAAACAGTAAAAATATTTTGTCTGTACATTTAGTATTTTTGACTAAAATGGATAGAGGGACACATAAAAAGAATATTAGAAAGCAAACAATTTTTTTTTTAATTTCTTGTCTGTCTGTCTGTCTGTCTGTCTGTCTGTCTGTATGTATGTACGCGTTTCACGCAAAAACTACTGGACGGATTTGAATGAAACTTTTTTTGTTGTATAGCTATAAAGTCTGGGCAACATATAGGCTATAATTGATTTTGAAAACTGGAACACCTGATGAAGAACCATAACAGAACAGCTAAACTATAAGAAATATGGAAATGGTGCCTTAACAAAAGTCGTTCAACCTGATGAGCATTTTCCGCTGACGTATAAAAATTGTAGATCTGGAACATCTGATGAAGAACTGCCAGAGACCAGCAACACTATAACATATATGGAAATGGCGCCTTAGTAAAAGTCGTTCAACCTGATGAGCATTTTCTGCTGACGTATAAAAATTGAAGATATGGAACATCTGATGAAAAGCTTCAAGAGACCAGCTACACTAAAACATATATGGAAATGGCGCCTTAGCAAAACTTGATTATTCTGATGAACATTTTCTGTAGACGTATAAAAAACGAAAATCCGAAACATCTGAAACAGTTTGGAACACAAAAATCATCTAAGTGAAACTCACGCGGGCGAAGCCGCGGGCGACAGCTAGTTTGTCATAAGAAGAAAACAATGTGTTAAATGATAGGAGTCTGACAAAAATCTGACGTCAGGAACATACTTAGATATTTTAGGTATTCTGACAAACCCCATCAGTCAATTAACTTAATTTAACTAAAGTGCATACAACCGGTTAGAGGTATAAATAAAGGCACCTAGGTACCTGCATTGTCGCGCCTGTAATCATGAGCGCACTCTGTCATTAGTGTGATTGCCATACTTTCTATCTGTCTGAACTAGGTAAATAGGTATCTACCCAGGCAGGACTTGACTTATACTTACTAGAGTCTGCCTTGCCATAGCTTTTCTTGAACGGCTCATTTTATTTTATATAATAGGTGACAATTCATCTGCGGATGAGATATTTTGTACCTAAGTCGGTTATTATGGCGATCCTATAAAACATGAAAAATTAGAAACATTGATTCTTTATCAAAATATTATTTTAAAGAAAACGAGACAAAACAACATTTTAGTAACACTGCTGGTCGAAAAAGTATCAATGTCCACCATTAGGGGTCCCTAATGGTGGACATTGATACTTTTTTCGATGTCTAACAATGGGGGACTGAAGATTACCTACCTAAAAATAGCAACAGACTGGTGAATCTGCTTCTGTGTGTGTGGTAATTGAGAGCATAGAAAAATCACAATAAGTAACATTTTCAATCTCTTGAAGAGTTTACTTTATTCCTAACTTTATTTTCAGGTTGGCACTATTGCTCAAATTCGACAACCAGCTTCAGGAATGTCGCACGACTGGGCCAAGACGCGAGCAGGCATTCCTTTCTCGTATCATGTTGATCTTAGGGATTCCTTTGGACCATATGGATTTTTGCTGCCCGGTGCAAAGATAGTTTCTACTGCTCATGAGACATGGATGGCAGTCAAAGCTATTGTAGATAACTTAAATCCTGCCTAAGTACCTATTCCAATTCCTAAGCACAGAGAAATAGCTAGTTATAAATTGTATGATGATTATTGCATGTCTGAAATAAATACTTACGTAGATATAGAATGTGAATGTAATGTAGTCAGATACTATTAGCTTAAGAATAAATGAAATTACGAGAATAAAAACTATTTTTTTAAATTTAAATCCTAACATCAAGATTAGGTACCTACCTATGTATGCAATCGGCGCGTGGCCCCAAGAAACATACCTAAAAAAGGTGTAAAAAAGGCATTTCTCAAGTGAATGCTTTCATTTCGCTTATTATGGAACATTTTCCTAAATAACGAAATAAAAGCAACCTTTACCGTGGTATACATACCATACCATTAGACAGGACCATTGATGGTACGGATTTTGAATTTTTGATATTTTAAATTAGGTATTTAAAAATAAGGGAAAAAAAATAGACAGGTAGATCACAGAATACCTACTCATCACATCACATCATTTTCTGTGAGGTAGATATGGAAAGGTGGCGATTGTGGCGAATGCCGATTTATACTCGGACCAAGAATCACAAGATATAGTCCACTGAGAGTCCACCATAGACCTACAGTCTATCGATATCGATGTATAGAATATTGTTCAAATATTTTGACATTTTTCTGCTTGGTCCATGGAACTAATAAGAGTACTTACTTCCATGGCTTGGTCTACCAGGATCTGGGGCGGAATTCTGCAACTCCCAAACGTACGTTATTGTATTTCAGTTGTGTCTCAAATGCCAAATTTTCGCCATTTGGTATTCTGCACCTTATTTGACGCCTGAGGACATGATACTGACATATTATTGGCCCATTTCGGTATTCTGCGCGTTATCAAAAGTGCCATTGGCACGTCGATTGTTGAAGTATTGGTATTCTCTTTGCTATTTGACAGGAGTTTGTCAGGTAGATCTGTCGGATCTCAATTGCTTTTTGGCCATTGAGCAACGACACCTTTTAAGATCAAATTGTAAAGTAGTATGTATGCAAGTATGGTTTACATTGTTTCATTTAGTGATGAATCCCATAATTTTACCTCTTCATTGGTGGCTCTTATTCATTACAAATGTCGTACCTATATAGCCGACGAGATATTAAAGACATTTCGGCTTAAAATGCTCAAGTTATAGACCTCAACAAAGAGGTAACCCCATTACTAATAAAGGATACTTTGTCGAGATAGAAAATTGCCAAATTTAAAGGTTAGTAAGAGTTTCCGAGGTAAATGCACTTGGTACGTAATTCAATGAACCGCTGATATTTTTTATATTAAAGGTTAAGTATATATAGTATGTATAAGATCATACATATAAGAATACTATAATAGTTGAGCCCCGGATATGATGTGGAAACTTTGTAATGAAAAGCACCTTAAGTTGCTATTCCTTATATTTTCTACCCTTGTACCAAATTTTATTGAAATCCGTCTTGTAAATTTTGTGTGACAGTATGTAACATAAATCCAAACTCACAAACATCCAAATGTAGGTAGGTACTCTGTGCATTCAATAAGGACCCACATCACAAGATTTTTACCTATATTACTGCGATGCGATTATTAAAATTTTGTTTCAAAAAATTCAAAATTATTTATTATGTATCTAACAATGACACTAATACAATCATATAATAAAGAGGAAGTGTTTGTATGCATGTGAGTTCGTTTGCAGAGGTATTCTTCAGAATTACTGAACCGATTTCAAAAGGTCTTTCATTATTAGAAAGCTACATTATACCTAAGTGACATAGGCTACCTCCCGAAACGGGGGCGGGATGCTAGCTCTTTGTAATTTAATTTATGTTAGGGTCTACATAAGCTGAATACTTATGCCAGTAGACCCCGCTCTATGATTAGGTATATAACCTATATATGAGTGTAATGTGGTACTCAGAACAATAATATACATACTTTAATGCCTAGTGTATAATTAGTATTTGGTAATACTATGTAAAAATGTCTTTTCAGCTGTTCCTGTTCTCACATTTCAAGCAATATTGAAAATTAAATGATGTGTGTGTGCAGTGATACCCCTGTTACCTGTGTAGGTCGAAGCAAAGAACTAAAGACAGTATCATACATACATATTATTGTTTTCCTATGGGAAGGCACCATCAGGCAAGTCTATATTTCTGTACATACAAAATTATAGACTAACCGAGTTGTCAACACAGAGACAAAACTGCTGAAAGTAGAAACTTGAAATTTGGTAGAGGGTGTTTCAAGAGCACAAGCTGTACCCTAGGGGCTTTGCTCCTATTAGAATTTAGGGATAAAAAGTACCTACCTTTTGTGCTAAGTATGTCTGGTATTTTTCAACTCGTGTACCAAATTTCATTAAAATTCATCCAGTATATTTATTATGAGTAACAAACATCCAATCTTTGCATCGCATTTATAAATATTATAGTAGAATTAGCAGAGAATAAGTGAGTATTAAAAAAGCGGTAAAATGTATTGTATAATCAGTTTTTAACATCTTTGAAACTGGTTGATGCTTAAATTGTCAAATGATATTTAAATAATAACTGTACTTTATACTTTCAATACTATGCCAACCCCACATAAGTAGGAATTGGTAAATAGGAAGAAGATACTACATCTGTTTCTATCTACAAATATAAAGAAATAAAATTTTCAGATTGTCACAAAATAACAGTATGCTTAGTAATTCGGAGTGCGTTCCCCTAGCAAAAAAGTACTGAATATTAAAACGTGATGTTACTAAATAATTAGAGTATGACGTCGTGTAAATGTTTATATAAGTTTCAAATTTGTGCATCAATTAGTTTTTGAGATTTTAATTACGAACAGATTCTGCCAGGATGACATTTAGAACATTCCCCCAGCAAAAAAAGTTCTCGAATCGAAATGAAAGTAAGTACAATAATTAGAGTGTCGTGAAAGGTAAATGTTTATGAATAAATAAAATTTGTGTATCGAAAGACTTGGGAGAAATTCAAAATTCTGCTGGGGGAACGTTTGGCCGGATGCTGGATCTCCTAAATGGCATGGGGTAGAGATATGACTTTTTACACAAGTTGTTATTCATTTGTGTATAATGTTTGTAAAAACAGAAATTTAAAAAATATTACCGTTCAAGAGCTAAAAATAAAAACGTGAACTTAGGTATTTTGGCGCTTGTACTTTAAATATGGGCCCTAGAGACTAATTGGTGACGTGAGTTTGTACTTTGAAGTTGCTTTCAATGTCTATGTAAGTATCAACATAGTATCATAAGTATTTAATAAGTTATGAGAAAAAATGCAATGATTCGGCCGCCATGAATTTCGACAGTCCATTAGTCGAGTTGGTCTTTTATTTACGGAATTCACATGTTTTGCATTAATTGCTTAATATAGTTAACTATCCATTCACCAAAAATCAGATCAATATATGTAGTAGTTTAAGAAATATAATTATAAATCCAAGCCAAGGTGAAATAGCATGATAAGCCGACCAAATTCGAGAATCTAGCAAAAAAAGCGGCCGTACAGTATATATTACCAACCATCCGAAATTTGCAGTATTATAAACGTAATTTAGTACAGGCGCGTACACAACTAAACTAATATAATTTTCAATGAAGAGTTTTTGTCCAGGATTTCAAGATTTTTTATTGTTAATTTATTTATATATATATTTTGCGTTTAGTTGAAAAGTCTTTTTCAATATTAATTGAAAAACTCTGCGCTCGTTCTATCTTAGGTACCTAGTATAGGACCGAACCCTACTGGAATGGCTGCGGCGCGGCAATCACTTTCACTATGATAGACATAAACTTTATATTTCTACCCCAAACGTACATAACTTATATAACCGCGCTATAATAGTGCCTCCGGTATGTTTGAAGAGGCTGGTATAGATTGTTTTGCTACGATCATGCGCCACCCTTTTTGCTCAGGAGAGTGCGCGGTAGTACCAACAGCATCCTAAAGATGATAGGTACGAGGTGGACTGCTCCGCATTTGGCTCACTGCCGGAGCTTACATGCTCCGTGCAGAAATATATTATAATAAAATAGTTTGTAGGGTGTGATATTAACATATTTAAGTTAATTTAATAATGTAAGATATGAGTGTAATCACTGGAAATAAAGATATACATATTATGTTGGTACGTTTTCAGAGCCACACGGGTCCATTGGGACCCGGTCCAATGAGGCGTTCATGGGGCCAAAGCCGACATGAAGAGGCCTTTTTGTACCTTTTTATCTAAAAGTGAGATGGCTGCATCTGCGGAGATCTGCCCTTAATGTACCATAGATATGATATATGTGATATACTAACCTAATTTGATGAAATAAGATATTTTTTTAGGTATGCTAACATTTGAGCACGCATCTGTACACTGAAAAAAGAGGTAATACACTATCAATTTCAGTAAACCACTTCAATATACTGCACGGTCGCTTTTTGGTAGACTCTCGAATTTGGCCGGCTTATCATGGTATTTCACCTTGGCTTGGATTTATAATTATATTTCTTGAACTACTGCATATATTGATCTGATTTTTGGAGAATGGATAGTTTACTATATTTAGCAATTAATGCAAAACATGTGAATTTCGTAAATAATAGACCAACTCGTCTAATGGACTGTCGAAATTCATGGCGGCTGAATCATTGCATTTATTCTCATAACTTATTAAATACTTATGATACTATGTTGATACTTACATGGACATTGAAAACAACTTCAAGGTACAAACTCACGTCACCAATTAGTCTCTAGGGCCCATATTTATAGTACAAGCGCCTAAATACCTAAATTCACGTTTTTATTTTTAGCTCCTAAACGGTAATATTTTTTAAATTTCTATTTTTACAAACATTATACACAAATTAATAACAACTTGTGTAAAAAAAGTCATAGCTCTACGCCATGCCATTTAGGAGATCCAGCATCCGGCCAAACGTTCCCCCAGCAGAATTTTGAATTTCTCCTAAGTCTTTCGATACACAAATTTTATTTATTCATAAACATTTACCTTTCACGACACTCTAATTATTGTACTTACTTTCATTTCGATCCGAGAACTTTTTTTGCTGGGGGAATGTTCTAAATGTCATCCTGGCAGAATCTGTTTGTAATTAAAATTTTAAAAACTAATTGATGCACAAATTTGAAACTTATATAAACATTTACACGACGTCATACTCTAATTATTTAGTAACATCACGTTTTGATATTCAGTAGTGTTTTGCTAGGGGAACGCACCTCGTAATTTGTACCAAACAAGTTCTGTAATTATTATTTGCAGGCTCGATCAACTGGAGTAATGTGCTTTAGAAAAGGTGTCATCCATAGCTTGTTAAAAGACTATGTAAGTATTCTCATCCATATAAATATAAATAAAAATTGTATTATTGAATTC
This sequence comes from Ephestia elutella, assembly GCA_018467065.1. Taxonomy (NCBI): domain Eukaryota; kingdom Metazoa; phylum Arthropoda; class Insecta; order Lepidoptera; family Pyralidae; genus Ephestia; species Ephestia elutella. The sequence goes on from CM031573.1 coordinate 10,402,694, forward strand.
AACACTGACCGAGTGGTATATAAATGCAGAGACAAAACTGCTGTAAGTAGAAACTTGAACTTGTGTAGAGGTTCTTTATATAGCATATGCTGCACCCTGGGGCTTTACTCCTTGAGAATATACAGATAAAAAGTACCCTATGCCATTTTCAGTATTTTTCTACTCGTGAACCATATTTCTATGAAATCCATTCAGTAATATTTTGTGATAAGTAACAAACATCCAAAACTTAAACAAATAATTGTTTAAGTTTTGGATGTTTGTTATTTATCACAAAATATTACTAGTAAGTAATATTAGTAGTAAGTAGGATAAATATATTTAGGAAATTACACTCCTAAGGGGAAGAAAAAGGTTTTTTTTATTTACAACTTCCTTAACTAAGTCAACATAGTTACTAGTTCAAAAATATCTCAATTAAGGAACAACTAAAAAAATATTTTAAATCAACAACATGCTTTTCCTTTCTTTGTCTTTACTTTAAAAAACCAACAATATAATACCAATATTATAAAGCTGAAGAGTTTGTTTACACAATAGGCAGACTTAAATAAAAGTTATTCTTTATATAAAATAACTAAACATAATTATAACAGCAGTAAAAATTATTTGTCATTCTTGCAGGGACAATCAACTGATGGCGGTTTCCTGCTTGAGAAACGAGCTGACATCCTTAACTTGTTGAAAAACTGTGGAGGAAACAGTGTGGTCTGGTTTAGGATATATTTTAAAGACTAATAAACAAAATAATAATAATATTCTTGTATTATTCATTACTACCTTACATAATATCTTTATCTTAACATATTAAAAAATAAAGTCCCCTGCCATGTCTGTTTGTGATAAACTAGAAAAGTATTGAACAGATTTTCATGCAGTTTTCACCAATGAACAGGGCAAGTCATGAGGAAGTAAGTAAGTATATAATTTACTCCAGTGTCCCCGCGTTAAAAAGCAAGCTAATTTAAATAAAGACTCCTGCCATGTCTATCTGTTTGCAATTAAGTCAACATTGAAATTATTATCTGTTACTGCACATTGAAAGTCTTAGGTCAACTTACATGCCAGGTATTGTACAATTGAAACATGTCAATATGCTTTATTTATTGAGTTATGGGTCGCCCTTTTTTCACTGTGTTAATCAGCCCAGTCTCCTTGTGAAACTCCAGCCAGTCGATGAATACTGTTATATTTTCAAAGCTCCGCACTTAGGTGACTGTAAAAAAATATTATATTTGTTTGAGGACTCATGTTTTAAGTCAAGCATCTTAATCCTATCCTAACTAATATTATAAATGCGAAAGTGAGTTTATTTATGTGTTTATTACCTCTTCGCAACTTATATAATGAACAAATCTTTCTGAAATTTCGCATACGCTTACCTAGTTAGAAGTACTGAGAAGGGCATAGCGTACCTTTCATCCCGGGAAAAAGCACTGTTCCCGTGGGCGAAAGCTAGTACTTAATAAATAAGATAATTATTGTACTTACAAAGAAAATCTCACCTTAGACGCAAATAAAACTTTAAGAACTCAATCTATAACTGCTTGACTGGATGAGACCCTCCTCGGGTGAAGTCAGACTTATTTGACACGGGAGTTTGACTTATTATTTTCAAGCATATTTTCTTTGTACAAATTAATTTAAATTATAAATAAATTAAAAATAATTTTACAGTAAACAATAGAACGATTATAACCTATAAAACATGACTTTGTCATAGACAGACAGTTTAAATTTTTTTAAAGGCAAAGGCATCAAAGACACACATTAACTAATTTTCAGTTTTTTTCAGATATAAGCGTGAAACATGGCTATATGTCTTTAAATTTATGTCAAAATATTAATGTTAGTTCTAATAGATAATATTTCATACGTTTTTAGCGGAAAAAAGGAGTTTGAATTTTATTATTAAATAATAGTAGTTTTTTCTAGCAGCGACAGAAACACCAAAGATTAATCAACAACACCTAGACTGACATCCTATAGACACTTTATTCCCACACTATAGGAACATGAATAACTTGTTGCAGAATACCCTTTATAAGACCTATTGATGTCTTATGAGTATTGTGTGGCAGTTGGTCGGTGATTTTAAGTAAAATAGTGGAATTGACACCCAGATATTCTGATGGCAAAATGCCATATAAAAATCGCTAATCTTGAGCCAAAGAGAAAATAAAGGATTGTGGAAAATAAACCTTCATTTTCAGAAATCATAAGCGTAAATGTTAAAAAATAACTGTCACTGTCATTTAGATATTGTCACTGTCGCTGTGACACATTGATATATGCTGTGACATGACATATGACATCTTTTTGTTATGTCTTCTAGTTATACCTACCTAATCTGTGCCTTCCTTTGCTTGCTGGCTGCTGGCTGACTAATTTCATGGATTTCATTGCTTTATAAATACATAGTAACATAGTAAAGATATTTTTTAATCTTTATAAAAACAATCGTTAATATGGCAAATGAGATAGATAGAGACGATAATCTTTTAAATTTAAATTTTGTTAATAAAATAGATCCAACAGAATTTGATGTTACCATAGGTTCTCTGTTGATTGGACTTGGTGCTGAAAAGTATATTGATATATTTCGGTAAATACTCAACATTTACTTATAAAATTTACAATATTCGTTTATTTAATATATTTTCTTAATTCTCAGTTAGGTACCAGATGATCTTGTTTCAGGAAGAAAAATATTGGGCAATCTACTTTGATAGAACTTACAGATGAAGATTTATCCAAGCTTGGAGTAGATGATGCTGAAGTCAGAAAGAAACTTATCGAAGTTGTTAAAGATTTACCTATTTACGAAGAATGTCATGAAGAATTGTAAGTTTGCTTCTACTTAGGTACTAATTTCATGTTAGTTAGAATATTATTTCTAGGCAGATATTAAAGTATTCAGAACACAACATAAATAGGTACCTATGTTAAAAGTTACATACCTACATAGTTTCTTATAAACCTATTTCTAGCACATACATATGGATTTTACAATATAAGTAATATCACAAATAATTTGTGCATTATCATGAACAAAACCAAACAAAAAATGCTTAAATTATCTATTTTTGAAATGCATGCTCTAGGGTTTTTATTATATTTACTACTATTATATTACTTAACTAGCTTTTGCCTGCGGCTTTGCTTGCGTTAATCCTTTCTTAGCGGATGCCTATGTCATAACATCTACCTGCATGCCAAATTTCAGCCCAATCCGTCCAGTGGTTTGGGCTGTGCGTTGATAGATCACTGTCAGTCAGTAAGTCAGTCACCTTTGAGTTATATATATATATATATATAGATTGCACACAAATAATTTTTAGAGATCAACTGAGTTTTGGTATTGGTTATGGCCATTTTCAGCCTTAAATTCAAGTTTTGGCTGCAGCATTGGTTTTTAGAGTTGTAATGTGAAAATTCAGTGTGTTATACTTACTTATTCCAGATCAAAGAAGAGTAACTTAAACCTTATAGAAATTGTGGACATCTTTGAAGAGAGTTCTCAGCACCTCTATAGAATATATTTAAGTATGTTGGCAAATACCCTAGCACTGAAAAAGACTAAGAAAATACAAGACTGCTTAGTTTACAGAGACAAATATGCTTCAGATGTAGCACTTACAACACTCAGTGAAATTACTAATATATTGAATTCAATGGATATATCTCTACACACGCAATTAAAGGTGTGACCTATTTTTATGTAAAGGTTATGGTTCCATATAAAATGTGAAAGAATCAAATAAGTATATTAATTGTATTTTTTATTATTGCAGGATCTAACTCAAGATTCCTCTAATAACATAAAGAGAAAGAAGATAATAGTAGGAACTGTAGGCACAGCAGTGATATCCATATTAGCATTGATGTTTGTACGCTCCCTAAAGGATTTGAAATAATCTCTAAGCTGCAAGATTGGTACCTAATTGATTGAAAAATATCTACTTCCTCATTTTTCTGATGAATGATTACTTTAGCTGGTGCAGATCTGTTACTCTTTCAAAAAATATGTTTTATTGTTAAGTCATTAAAAATAAATATTTGATTAATTTGTATTCTTTTCATTCAATTACATTACAATCATAATATTTATGATAAAAATTATTTTAAAATATGTTATTTTGAATCAACAGTGTTTATCAATTAATTTAAGTTACTTTATTTCAAATCTCTTTCTTTGTTTTACCAATTTATCTTGTAAGTATTATAAAATTTTAATATAGATAATATATGTCTACACAGTAAGTATAATACAAACTTCTTTTTATTAACGTACATAAATTTGTTTATGACTGTCTGTTGATTCATGACTAAATAACATGCATAAATTTCAAATAAGGACACAATAAATTGTTACACATTGCAGTGATCTGGAAATAAGATGAAATGTAAACCGGAAGCCAAATTGGTCGAAAATAAAACGGATCCGTATCCCAGTTTACACAATAAGTAAATCCAGTTGAAGTGACCCAATTGTTTCGACCTCCCCAATTAAAAAGTGTAAGGTAAATGATAAACTATTGGACGGCGGCGGCGTGTTTGTACGGTGAACTGGCGTGACGTCAGTTGCGGGGACGACGACGGACGGTCCGGATAGTCCGGAAGCGATTGGGAACTCGGGAGCACGCCGACCGGTAGCGGAGTCCCGCAGTCCCTGGACCGACGATGTCGCTTATTGCTGCCAGGCGCGCCAATTGAAGCGCGTGTCCGTTACCATCGTCCAATCGAGATGAACACATTTCAAATAATTCGATTTTAAAATAAAGTTCGACCGATTTTGTTTATAAGTATACCAAGTTCTGTGACAATGAATTATTTATTTTTAATTGCAGTGTTTACGATATTTTTTATAGTTCATGTGCGCAAAATGTCTATGAGCAGGGTAAGTAAAAAATAGAAAAGTATTTTAGATAACATTTATTTTTCATGATATAATTTTTTATTTACAGCCATCTGTATATACAAAGACAATAGAACTTAGTGTTTTAAGGTCATGCTAATAAAAAGTTATATTTTTATGGCAACTGAGATAAATTTGCTCCGTGTGAAAAAAATTTCGCGTACTACTTAACATTTACTTTAATTAATTGGATAGTTTAAATTAATTTAGGCCTTTTACCTACGCGGACATTCTGTTTTTATATTACATAATTTCGTATATCTCGCACACGCAGGTCTAGTTTTATTCAAAACTGTGCCTTATATTCTTTCTATTGCGATAGATAACACAAGGATTCTGCTACGAAAAGAAACCTTGATGTTTAAATCTAGGTAAAAGATCTTTCTGAATAAAATAATAAATAAAAGCTTTAAAGTTGATAAGATATTTCTTTTCATCGTAGCAGTCATCCTGCCTATGCGAATTATATCTAATAAATTATATCATATTGGTAATTAATTTTCAGTTGAAGCGGTGTTAGAGCGCACTGCCGAACTGACTTGTAATGTTAGCGCTGAAACTGCAAACGACAAACTTAAAATACTTGCCTGGTATAAAGATGGATCATCGACTGCATTCTACAGGTGAAAGATCGTTCTTATTCGCTTCCGTTTCTTGTGCTGCTCCGCTGCAAATGCTACAATCATGGAGCTTCGTTTTTCTCTCTAGGAGAGAAATTCAAAGCTCGATGGATGCAAATGCAACTGACTTTAAAATTTCGTTTTATCAAAATAGATTGTCTGGCAATTTATCAAAATTTTTGAAACCACTTTTCAGCATGTTTAACTCACGATGCTTTTATTTATCGGAAGCAAGTGCTAGTGGATAACTGTATACATCAGATCGGTCTAGTAAACTGTCGAAAGACAAGGAAAGACTCTATTTTTTATCACAGACGCTCGTCTAAGTCGACCACCACCGCATGCTTGATTTCATAAATATTGTGCCTCAGCAGTCGCGACCTGCGCGTGGGCAACGGCACGGTGTCGTCAGCGGACAGGCGGTACCGGCTGGTCAGCCCCGCGGACGCCGGCCAGGTGGTGCTCCAGATCTTGGAGACCCGGGCCTCAGACGCTGGCCGGTATATGTGCCACGCTGACTTCGCGTCCAGTCCGTCCATCAAGACATTCCTTGAACTCACTGTCATCGGTAAATCCCTGAAATTCGCTTGCAAAAGAAACACATTGCAAATGCTGTTGTAAATTCTTTATCTATAATATTATATCTACTCATAAAATAATGCTTAGTGAGTTGATAAGTATTATAAATGTGAAAGCGTTATGCTTTCGCTCCTCCATCGTCATAAAGTTGGTTGTTGCATCGTTGGATATAAAATTTCAACAATTATACAAAACAGCACAAATATAAGGTAACTGTACGGAATTCCGGAGTGTTAAGGCGTTTTTGTCTTTCCAAGCAATTTCCAGTAAAACAGAAAAACTCAGCGATTTGAAATTAGTACTGTCGTAAAAAGTGGTTTTCAGAGAGGAGATTGATATGTAACACTACTGTATAAAACGAGGTTTTAGAAGACTAATCGTAATTTATCTAGGCGCCATAAAAGTCCATAATTGCGGAATAAAATTTGACTCAGGAGTTAATTCCGTAAATGCGTGCTCGTAATTCCGGTAGATGCTGAAAAATGCCGTTTTGCTGCAGAATTATATAAACTGAAAATATAAATATAATTTAGGTCTAAAATAAAATTATCTTATTTAAAATGTAAGGAATAAAGGTTTATTTATGTTTCTAGGTACATATCAAATCAACTTACTTCAAGCAGGGTTTAGCGAACAATATTATATTCATTCATTTATTTGTATTTACATATAATATAATCCGTTTTTAAGTTTACTACTTTATCGCGTTCCCATGGAACCTAACGGGGCACCTAAGTACTTTGTAAAGGCATCGTAAAGCAATTACCAAAATGCACAATGGCTTTACAACAAAGGACCGTACGTAACGTTATTTTTATACTTATTTTATGGTACATATCTTTATGGTTATTGCCGAAGGAACTTTGACTAACTAATTTGTACAACCATTTTTTTATCACAAAATGTTCCGTTATTACTTCACTCTCTAGACAGAGAACACGAATTTCATTTACCATCCCTTCTGGTACAAATCCACCCAATACTTATCCGAACCCAGTAAACAAGTACTAAGTACAGTGCTTCGATCAGTTATTTACCCTGTATATTAATATGAATAGGCTGAATACGCAAACTATGGTATAAAAATGGTATTCTCTAAAAGACGTTACGAAATTTACAATTATTAAACTACGATGTTTGCAATTTTCATTAAAAACTTGAATGATAATTGATACTAATTTGAAAATTGACATCTACTTACCTAGTTAAAGCTGCCTAAAAGTTCAAAATTCCCATAGCTACCAAGACCGTTGTACTATAACGTAATAAGAGATACAGCCAAAAACAGTGTAGGTAATTGTGTTAACTGAAATTTCTAATGAGTAATTATTCTCAACAACACACAATGACTCAATTTCTGTAGTAATATCATCATGCTAGTAATAGGTAACAAAAATTATACTGGAACATCGAATCGTTTCAAATAAATTAGTGATTTTGTACCGAAGGCATTAGTAACGAATTTGTAAAAACTCAAAAATAGTTTCACTTTACACACGTTTTTTTTATAACAAAGAAAAATAAAATCATAATACGTAATTTGATCACACGAAACCATGATATACTTTAGACCCGTAACAACATTCTTCGTTGACTTATTTCATCTCGGTGCCTGGATAATTACAAAAACAATATCAATTTATTGTCCTTCATTCCGTAATAGTTACGTATTAACGGACATGGTTGGTTCCTCCTGTAGGTAAATGCGGCAATCAGTAAATTAAGAATTAACTAACTAAAAACTAATTGAAGTAACTTGAGACAGTAATCAATCAGTTTGTTTTAAGAACCTTAAAAATAATTGCGATATTTTGTTATGAAAATACTTACATATCACTCATAATTCCCTTATGAAAATCCGCGCGGCAGCTTGCAGTACGCTACACACGCACTAATAGTAATGGCGATTTATCGCTGACTGACTTTAGGAGACATCACAACTGAATCAACGTTGTTTGTAATTCTTTTTTACCATGTGTAATTGAATCTTTTTTGTTTATACTTGATAGATAATTACATAAATCATTAAAACAATTAGTAGTTTTCTTATTTTTTGGCCTAAACCGAAAACTTACGGAATTCCGTACACTTACGTAATATGGTACACCTACCTTAGGTAACAGTGATTGACTTCCATGGATGAAAGTACGTATTTTACATGTTTTCAGTTTTGAATGTGTGTCTTATACTTGAATGTTTACATTTACATGGTAGTTACGTTTTCCATCTGAGGCCCATGATACTTATATGCTGTTGTCTATTAAAAAGAAATGAAAATAAAATATGAATCGTTTTCCAAGCGGAATTAAAAAAAAACAAAAGTAAAAGCTGAACGTCCGCCGACTATTTACCTACCTAACAAAATAGCGCGGAGTTTGGTTAATTGGTCCGCGCGGGCTAATGAGGAAGCAGACGCCACCGGAACAATTCTCTCTATTTAACAATTAAACTATGTAAATATTACGACATATGAGTACCTAATCATTCAAAATTATAAGTTCTATTTGCAGTATTGAAAGACGTATGAAACACTAGCTGCGCCCCGGGGCTTCGCTCCCGTGGGAATTTTGGGATAAAAAGTACCCTATGTGTTATTCCCGGTATTTTTGTACCCGTGTACCAAATTTCATCGAAATCCGTCCTGTAGATTTTGCGTGATTGAGTAACAAATTCATTCACAAACTCACATCCAAACATTCGCATTTATAATATTAGTAGGATTAAATTTAACACTAGAAATAATTAATTTGGCATGCTAATACTTATTGCGATTTTTGTAGTATCTTCTCAAGAAAAAGCACCGACAAAACATTTTTAAAAATAAGTACCTAGTAGTTTTCTCAAGATGGATGATATCGAAACAGCTTTAAAAACACAATTTTGTCATACATAACGAGGACACACTTCATCTCAGATGTTACGTATTTTCTCAGAACCGCCGCAGCAACTTTGGGTGATCTATGAGAACGGCAGTCGCGTGGCCACCTCCCGGGCTGGAGCCAACACCAGCCGGAACATCGGCCCGTATTACGTGGGCGACACTATCCACCTTTATTGTGTTGCCATCAAGGGTGAGTAGAGACCTAGTATTACCTGTAGGTACCCACCTTGTATTTTTAGAAACCACTACCCTCACAACTGATGTTTAATTTTATTCTTGTAACCAATCAAAATTGTTGCTAGGCCAACCACAACCAACTGTTTTTTGGTGGTCTAAGAAGCGCTTGCTGAAGATCAAAGACGCCTCGATCCCTCTGTCGGACTCACGCGTGCGCAGCGACCTCACCTACGGCCCTTTGGAGCGCGAGGACCACGGTCACGTGCTCTCCTGCCTAGCTAGAAACAACGACCACACTACGCCGCTGTATATCGATGTCGTCATTGATATGCTTCGTAAGTTCTCTTTTATTTATTTGCAAAGTATATGGACATTATGCACGTTTAAAGATTAATTTCATTTAACTTTAAGAACACTTCTTGCTGGTGGAATTTTTCCTTCTCCCTATCCTCAGCCATAGTTTTGACCTCCTAGTACGCCACAACTTTTGCCTTCTCCGTATAAGCCCTTCTTAGCTTTCCTCTTCCTATTCTAGTTTCTATTTTCCCTTCTGTCAAGTTTTTAATCAAATCGTCATGTCGTACAAGATGGCCGAACATCTTTCCAGTTATAATTTTTTCAGCCACTAATTTTTAAATTAGGCAATAGATAATATTGTATTCTCCTTCGAATACAGTGCCACCAGCATTGGTAGCTCTCCGCGACCCTCTGGGGAAGGCGTTCAACGGCGGCCGCGTGGAGGCGGGCGAGACCCTCGCTCTTCAGTGTCGGGTGCTGGACGCCCGACCCTCGCCCACCGTCACCTGGATGCTGGGCGACAACGTCTTACAGCTGGAACAGAATGTCACGGTGCGTAATCCAATTTATAATGACCCCTTGAATTAAATCTTGCCTGTGTGAAAGTGACCTTACTTATTGGGAGTCAATACAGCTGTAAAATTGTTATAAAGTATGGAAATATAAAAATACCTTTCAAGTAATTTAAATGATGAAACTTTCGAACTTTAGTTTTGTGCAATTAAAAATAAATAAATTCTTACAATTTTAACAGGTTATTATGCTATTGGTAACGGTACGGTATAGGTGCTATTTATAACGTGTACCTATAGTACATTACACTATTTATAACGTGTACCTATGGTACACGTTATAAATAGCACAAGTTATTGTTTTAAGCTCTGAGCTCCAAACCAGGCAGATGCATTAGTATCTTGGAGTTTGGTGTTCGACCGTATATAGTCTAAAGAGGAATAAATTTCTGGTGTATTGAGCAGTTCGCATGACGTTGATGCAGATGGATACGGGCCAGCGGTTGCTAGTGAGCGACGTGCAGCTGAGCGTGCAGCGCGAGCACGACGAGGCGCACGTGACGTGCTGCGCGCCCGCGCACCGCCGCGGCGACCCGCGTCCGCTGTGCGCCGCGCCGCTGGCGCTCGTTGTCACCTGTAAGACCATCTATCCCCACGATCTGCAGATGGATACGGGCCAGCGGTTGTTAGTGAGCGACGTGCAGCTGAGCGTGCAGCGCGAGCACGATGAGGCGCACGTGACGTGCTGCGCGCCCGCGCACCGCCGCGGCGACCCGCGTCCACTGTGCGCCGCGCCGCTGGCGCTCGTTGTCACCTGTAAGACCATCTATCCCCACGATCTGCAGATGGATACGGGCCAGCGGTTGTTAGTGAGCGACGTGCAGCTGAGCGTGCAGCGCGAGCACGATGAGGCGCACGTGACGTGCTGCGCGCCCGCGCACCGCCGCGGTGACCCCGCGTCCGCTGTGCGCCGCGCCGATGGCGCTCGTTGTCACCTGTAAGACCATTCATCCCCACGATCTACAGATGGATACGGGCCAGCGGTTGTTAGTGAGCGACGTGCAGCTGAGCGTGCAGCGCGAGCACGATGAGGCGCACGTGACGTGCTGCGCGCCCGCGCACCGCCGCGGTGACCCCGCGTCCGCTGTGCGCCGCGCCGATGGCGCTCGTTGTCACCTGTAAGACCATTCATCCCCACGATCTACAGATGGATACGGGCCAGCGGTTGTTAGTGAGCGACGTGCAGCTGAGCGTGCAGCGCGAGCACGATGAGGCGCACGTGACGTGCTGCGCGCCCGCGCACCGCCGCGGTGACCCCGCGTCCGCTGTGCGCCGCGCCGATGGCGCTCGTTGTCACCTGTAAGACCATTCATCCCCACGATCTACAGATGGATACGGGCCAGCGGTTGTTAGTGAGTGACGTGCAGCTGAGCGTGTAGCGCGAGCACGACGAGGCGCGCGTCACGAGCTGCGCGCCCGCGCACCGCCGCGGTGACCCTCGTCCGCTGTGCGCCGCGCCGCTGGCGCTCTTTGTCACCTGTAAGACCATTCATCCCCACGATCTGCAGATGGAAACGGGCCAGCGGTTGTTGGTTAGCGACGTGCAGCTGGGCGTGCAGCGCGAGCACGATGAGGCGCGCGTGACGTGCTGCGTGCCCGCGCACCGCCGCCGCGGTGACCCCCGACGGCTGTGTGCCGCGCCTCTGGCGCTCTTTGTCACTTGTAAGACCATTCAGCGCCACGATGTTTTCAGACTCAAATCCACTGCTATACATCCTACACCATTTGTACGCCACACTCATCGTCATACCACTCACAGTCATTTCAGCTACAAATTCACTTATATACTTACTCTATTTTTTAGCCAACGGAATAGTTGTCCTATTTGTCAAAGTCGTTGTTCGTTATGTTCTAGTTCTAGTAGTGTGGTAGTGTGGTAGTTCTAGTGGTGGTAAGAATAAGGTTGTCAGACATTTATAGTGGACTAGCTTTTGCCCGCGGCTTCGCCCGCGTGAATTTTCCACGGGAACGGTGCTTTTTCCCGGGATGAAAGGTACCATATGTCCTTCCCAGTATTCCCTTTTTATGTGTATGCGAAATTTCAGGAAGATTGGTTTAGTAGATAGAACGTGAAGAGGTAACAAACTCACTAACGAAGAGATAACAAACAAACTATAGTTAGTATTAGGATGGCTTTCCAAATTCGCTTTCCATCCAACATAATTTTTTCGTATACGTAATATTTGAACTATTATGTATTCTGTGGTAATATTCAGAAAAAACATCCTTCTTCCAGACAAACCAGTCTTGCAAATCGTGGTCACGGAAGAATTGGAGAACGACGTTCTCTATGCTGCAAAAGGCTCCACAGTCGTTTTGAAATGCGTGGTTGATGCAAATCCGGCTGCGTACTCAATAACATGGTTTCATGGGGTACGTAAGTACATACATACCAAACTTAACTTAAGTAGGTACTTTGAAGTAAAAACTGTTTTAGACGAGCTAAGAATATTATTTTATGGGTATTGAGACTGGGGTGAAACGCTCAGCTATGTAACTCTCGTTCAAGTAAAGCCGGCTCGAGTGTACGAAAGAGCAGTCAAAAGTCAACGCACAAACCATTTTTTTAGCTCAAAAAAAGCGATTGTGGAATATGTTCAAACGAATGTAAATGTCAAATGGTACATATATATTATTTAATTATGTTGTTTATATTTTTAGAATTTATACTAGGTTAGCACATAACCGCCTAAAACACAGGATCGTTCAGATCCTAGCTTAGGCATCAATTTTTGTTAGTATTTTTTTATATTAAGTCCCTTTGTATAAGTTTATTAGTGCTTAAGTTTTTTGAATGAAGTTATTCATTTATTCATTCATATTTTTCTTAAATATAAGGAGTATTTAAGTCTGTGCATACCTACAACAATTTTTTTTATTTTATTTATCCTATGTTTATTTTGACAGGAACACCAAGTATTTCGAGAAGACATCCTCCCTTTGGAAGGCACATTCGTGCTGGAGAACGTGACGGTGGCAGATGAAGGGGAGTACGCATGCGCCGCAGACAACGACGTGGGCTACCACTATAGCGAACCTGTTGTTGTCAACGTCACTTGTATGTGTTCATTTGCATTATTACTTTATAGCGCCCTGCCCCGGCTTCGCTCGGGAGGTATATGCATAAATTGTAGCCTATGTCAAAGAAGTTGTTTGTAATAAACTTGTTGATGTTTATTAAATCTAAGCATTGCATTGAGCGTGTGCTGTGCCGTGAATAGCAGGCCTTTGTTTTGCCTGCTGGCAACATTGCGCGGACGGCTTCCGGCCGTCGACATTCAGTCGTCCTTGGAACGCGCGCGCACGAGGCCGTGTCGCAGGAAATATCGCGGTGATATAGCCACCATCTTGGGTTGTTGCATTTTGAAGCCGCGCGGCGTGGCGTTAATTTTGTTTGTAATAACTGATTTGAGTTATAATTGTGAGCTTCCTTTTGTTAAATAACTATTGAACGTTCGTGTTTGTGAAAAACCCTGTTATTGTGACTGTTTCTTGTGAGATGCGAAACGTGGCTGCCTGGAGGCGCCGAATCCCGTCGCCGAGTGGAACTGCTGGAAGAAACCTACGTATTTATTCTGGGGAAGAGATCTCGGGGTAGGTTGGGTGATTTAGGGAACAACCCCTCCTCTTCCGAAGACACTCGAAGTTGGATCCGAAGATTAAGAAGATTCGGTTTGGTAAGTGGTTTGAATTGTAGTTATTAAGTTAGGTTAGTATATAGGGCCCCGTAGCTCCCTATATAAGCTACGGTGGTAGCAGACTGCGTATAGGTTAGGTTTTAGGCTCTAGTCGGACAGACGCAGTGCCGTGTATAATCTTTACCGTCGGGTATCATCGGGCCTTTTTGGGGACCTATAGGTCTCCACTTAAAATCTGGTCTTTTTCGGTGAAGAGGTTCACGGCGCTTCGTTTGTCCGGATTCTCTGCGCACATTTTCTGGCAGCAGAGCGTAGTTGTTCTGCACATTTTCTGGTAGCAGAGCGTAGTTTATCTACCCTCTATTTGTTCGTTTGTAAAAAATAATTAATTGTTTGTAAAAATTATTAGATTTTTCTTAGTTTGTTTGTATAAGAATATTTGTAACCTTTTTTGTATTTGTTTGCGGTTTGTACCGTGCGTTCCGGGTTTGTGCCATTCTCATACCTACCGCGGTTCTTCGTGTAGTTGTTTGATTTTGTTGTTTTTTATTTACCTTTTGTTATTTTTTGTTTGTGACTTGACGCGATGGCGAAGGTCTCCAATGCTAGGGCGACACTCGCCAACGAATTGAGATGGTTTGTGACGGCCGGTGGACTCCTGTCCCGGAAGGACAGGGAGGCCGCTATACTGGAAAGAGCGGATCAGCTCCGCTCACGATTGAACAACGCGGAAGCGGCCATGGCGGCGCTTACCGAAGCCGACCTTACCCCGGAGGTCTACGCAGGTCACGTGGCGGACCTGGACCAGATCCTGAGTCTGCACGATGACATCGTGGAGGCGGCGGCCGCAATAAGGGCGAGACAGGCTGGCGGACCAGCCCCTCGCACACCTGTTAGACAGGAAGGACCAGCGGTTACTGGTCGGCTCCCCACCCTTCAGCTGTCCCACTTTGGGGGTAGGATGGAGGAGTGGGTGGCATATAAAAATATGTTTGAGTCCCTGGTCGTAGCACGACAGGATTTGTCGAAGGCCCAGAAGATGGCCTACCTCCTCTCCACTCTTGAGGGTGAAGCGCGGTCGCTCATCCAGCACCTCCGGGTGGAGGACGACCAGTACGACACGGCTTGGGAGTTATTGAACTCCCGCTACCAAAACTTACGTTTGTTAGCGGATGCGCACGCCGCACAGTTGATGGCCCTGCCCAAGGTGGCCAACAGGGCACAGTTGCGCCTGCAGTTGCTCACGCCCGTTACAGTGGCCTGTAACGCGCTCCGCACACTGGGGCTGCCGGTGGACCAATGGTCCTTTTTGCTGGTGCACATTGTATTGGGCAAATTACCCAATGACATCCGCTCGCGATTTGAGCGCGAGAATGCGGAACGGGATAGCACCACCCTACCAACATTCACTGACTTGGTGAAGTTTTTGGAGTTTGAGGCACGGGCGGCTGAGAATACCATGACGGACTCAGCGCCATCCAGAGCGCCTGAACGTAGGCCCCAACAGGGACGGCAACCGCCACCGCGTGGAGCTGGTGTGCGGGTTGCACACACGGCAGCAGTCGCGGGGGACGCGGACTGCCTGCAATGTGGCCGGATGGGCCACAGCCTGCTGCAATGCAGGGACTGGCAGAGACTGCCAGTACAAGATCGGCGCCGCATGGCAAGGCGGCATGAACTTTGCTTTTACTGTTTGGGCAGTCACTATGCACGTGACTGTCCCAGAGCCATACCATGCAGTGCATGCCGTGGGCTGCACCACGTGATGCTCTGCATGAACCGGAACGGGGATGGCCCCCGGTTGTTGAGGCAGGGGTCCCCTATGGGCGGGGGCGCTCCTGCGCGAAGCCCTCCACCATCGGACGGAGGACGCGGCTTCGCTCGTCGCACCCCCTCGGGAGGGGGGTCGCGTACCGGCGCGGGTCTTGGCGGACCGGGACCACGCGCCCCAAGGTCGTGGCCAGTATGTGGCTGGCCAGGCCCCGGATAGGGCCCCCATGGGCGGGGGCCCTAGATCGGACGTGAGAGTGGGGACACCCCGCTCCACGCGGGTTACCAATGCCCAACACATGCAGCCGCAGCGGTTTTCTCCGCCGCTGCACGAGTACCCACGGCTGGAGTACCACCCGCCGTACCATATGTATGGCCGGGCCGCGGGTTCTGCCCCCCCTCAGATGGGGATGTGCACTCGCCCGCCATATTATCCGGGTCAGTGGCGCGCCCCGCCGCGGTTTGGAGAGAGTGGGGAGCCCGTAACTAGCTTGCTCCCTTGCTGGGACAGAGCCGCGGACGGTTCTGCTCCCTACCGCGGTGGTCCGCGTATGGGGTCGTAGGGGGAAGCCATTAATTTGAGAGCTCTGTTGGACTCAGGGGCTCAAAGCAGTTTGGTTACCACTCGAGTGGCACGCCAGTTAGGTTTAGTCGTGGAAGACTCGCCTGTGCCACTTCTTGGAGTTGGTGGCATACAAGTGAAGTGTCTGACGGGCCAGACACTTGTCACCTTTTCTTCGCTGAAGTCCTCCACAATGAGGATCACGACTTCGGCTATGGTAATGGATACCATTGCGGGTTGGCAGCCCTCGACAGACATACCGCCGGGTGTGTTGTCTTTAGTTTCGGGTCTGGATTTGGCCGACCCCTTTGTTTTTCATCCCGGCCCAGTGGACTTGCTCCTGGGCTCGGACGTATTGGGTTGGATTTTGTTGGGTACCCAGAAAGCTCTGGGTTCGTCTTCACTGATGGCAGTGTCTACTATCTTTGGTTTCGCCCTGATGGGCCCTGTGTTTGATAATAGCACCGTGGAGGAGCCACCGGTCGTCGCATCAGCGTCCTTGGCCAAGACCATGCAAAGGTTTTGGGAGGTGGAGGAGCCACCTATGAGTTCCAGGATGGATCCGGAACACGCTGAGTGCGAAGCCTTCTTTCGATCAACCACGGAGAGGTTGCCCTCCGGTCGGTTTGTAACTAGATTACCATTTGTTGCTACACGTCCTAGCCTAGGGCAAAGTAGGGCGCTTGCGGAGAAACGACTGCTGTCCATGGAGCGACGTATGCAGCGTGACCACGTACTTCGCGATAAATATATTGAATTTATGCGCGAGTACGAGGATTTGGGTCACATGTCTCCGGCTCGAGTTGATTGGAGCTCAACTGAGCATTATTTTTTGCCCCACCACGCGGTGGTGAAGGCCTCAACGGGCAAGTTGCGGACTGTCTTTGATGGGTCCGCACCCACTTCGAACGGAGTTTCGTTGAATCTATGTTTGCATTCAGGTCCCAAATTGCATAGGGACATAATTGACATCATGTTGAACTTTAGAAGACATCAAGTGGTTTTTGGCGCGGACATCCGGATGATGTTCCGCCAGACAGTCATACATCCTGAGGACAGGCGATTCTAGTTGATACTCTGGCGTGAGCGCCCGGAGGATCCTGTGACGGTGTATGAACTCAATACAAACACGTATGGTTTGAAATCTAGTCCCTATATCGCCATCAGATCATTGCTTGAATTGGCAGAGCGGGAACGGATCCGCTTTCCCCGTGGGGCTTCCGTGCTGTCACGTGACTTGTATGTTGATGACGTGTGCACCGGAGCCCAAAGTATTGAGGAGGCCCTCCTACTGCGGGATGAATTGATTGAAATATTGAAGACAGGTGGCTACGAGCTACGTAAGTGGTTGTCCAATGAGCCTAGAGTTCTAGAAGGGATCCCGGAGGACCACCAACAGAACCCTCACCTGTTTGAGGATGTGGATGATCCCAACAGGATAGCGGTGCTGGGCATGCAGTACCAGCCGCTAACCGATATTTTTACATTCCAAGTGGACTTGGAAATACCAAAGGTCTGGACTAAGAGAACGGTGTTGTCCGTAATAGCCCGTATGTTTGATCCAAGCGGTTGGATCAGTCCAGTGATATTCTCTGCGAAGTGTCTTCTTCAGAGACTTTGGACTTTGGGCGTCCCGTGGGACGAGCCGCTGTTTGGCTCTCCATTGGATGATTGGCTCGAGTTGTTTTCATCGATTAAGGAAGTCAACCGGATTGCCTTGCCTCGTCGAATATTGCCACCCGGGAAATATCGAGCCAGCCTGCATGGCTTTTGTGACGCGTCGGAGCGAGGCTACGCCGCGTCAGTCTATATGCGGACAGTTGACGCCGATGGCCGGGTCAATGTCTCGCTTTTGTTAGGGAAGAGCAAGGTCGCCCCCATCAGGACTAGGCTGACTATTCCCAAGCTTGAGTTGAGTGGAGCTCACCTTCTCTCTAAATTGTTGCATCACGTTGCATGTGAGCTGGCGGCCACGGTCGAGATACGGGACATCTTCGCCTGGTCGGATAGCCAGGTCGCGCTTGCATGGTTGCGCGCGGCCCCACATACCTTGGAGGTTTTTGTGGGAAATCGGGTTTCCCAAATCCAGAATATCGGAATCGATATAACATGGAGACATGTGCCGGGAGAGCTTAACCCAGCGGACTGTGCTTCCCGAGGTTGTACGGCACCAGAATTGGTGTCACACCCGCTCTGGTGGGGTCCAGAGTGGCTGATGGGATCAGAAACTTCTTGGCCTGTCTGTCAGACAGATGTTACTTCTTTGAGTTTGACTGGGCTCCGTGTACATGCTGTAGTCGCTGAGACGACGTCGGAGCCGGATTGGCTACTTGCTCGGTATAGTAGCTTGGATAAGCTTCTGGGTGTAACAGTGTACCAGTTGGATTAAGCGTTTCATACATAATTGTAGAAACCCACAGGCAAAGCGGTTGGAGCCGATTGCAGGTGCAGAAGAGCGCCGGAGCGCATTGTTGCATTGGGTCCGTGTCGTGCAGACCGGACGGTTTGAGTCAGAGCTTCGTATTTTGCGCGACGGACGCGCTAAGTTGAAGGGCGCGGTCGCTCGTTTGAACCCGTACATCGACTCGGATGGGCTTCTTCGGGTTGGAGGCAGGCTCCGGAAGGCGGATCTTCCATATGAGACTCGCCATCCTCTGTTGTTGCCCAAGGGCGGACCCTTGGTGCAGCTTTTGGTGTCTGATCGACACATTCGTAACGCCCATGCTGGGTGCAATGCTTTGTTGGCTATTTTGCAACGCGAGTTTTGGATTTTGTCTGCCCGAAGAGCAATCCGTAGTGTCCTGTTTCGATGTATTGCATGTTATAGGTTGAAGGCATCCACGATGCAACCACAGATGGGTGATTTGCCCGCTGATCGAATCCGACCTTCGAGGCCGTTTGACGGCGTTGGAACCGATTTTGCCGGTCCCTTTTCGATCAAGGCTTCTCCCTTTCGTAATGCCCGTATTGTGAAGGGCTATTTGTGTGTATTTGTTTGTTTGGCCACCAAGGCTGTCCATTTGGAGGTGGTATCGGCTCTGACTACGGAGGCCTTCGTCGCCGCGTTGGATCGCTTTGTTTCGCGTCGAGGTCTACCTTCCCTTATTAGGTCTGATAATGGCACAAACTATAAGGGAACTGTAAATTATCTTAAGGATGTTTCTGTGTTTATTGATAAAAATTGTACTAGTTTAAGTCAAATTGCTGCCCAAAGGGGAATAACCTGGAAGTTTAGTCCCCCAAGTTGCCCCCATTGGGGAGGGATTTTTGAAGCGGCTGTGAAATCCGCAAAGACCCACCTCCGCCGCATTATCGGAGAAACGGCTCTAACTTTTGAAGAGCTGGCCACAGTGTTTTGTAAAGTTGAGGCGGTCCTCAACTCTCGTCCTCTCTGTCCGCTATCTCCAGATCCAAATGACTTGGAAGCTCTCACCCCTGGTCATTTTTTGGTGGGAGGGCCTTTGAATGCCCTGCCCGAATACCCGTGGAAGGACGAACGCGTATATCGGTTGTCGCGTTTTCAAATGTTGCAGCAAATGAGCCAGGACTTTTGGCGTCGCTGGTCGCTTGAATATTTGCATTTGCTGCAGCAAAGAGTGAAGTGGACAGACAGGACTGAGCCTCCCAGGGAGGGTGATTTAGTGTTGTTAAAAGAGGCAAATTTGCCCTCATTGCTTTGGCGACGAGCTCGCATATTACGTTTGATTCTTGGCGGAGATGGCACTCCGCGTGTGGCTGAGGTGTTGGTCGACGGTTCGATTTTAAGGAGAGCTGTGACCTCTCTCGCCCGCCTTCCCGTGGAGTAAGCTAGCGGTCTGCTTCTCAGACCGGGACGGGGGGATGTTTGTAATAAACTTGTTGATGTTTATTAAATCTAAGCATTGCATTGAGCGTGTGCTGTGCCGTGAATAGCAGGCCTTTGTTTTGCCTGCTGGCAACATTGCGCGGACGGCTTCCGGCCGTCGACATTCAGTCGTCCTTGGAACGCGCGCCGTGTCGCAGGAAATATCGCGGTGATATAGCCACCATCTTGGGTTGTTGCATTTTGAAGCCGCGCGGCGTGGCGTTAATTTTGTTTGTAATAACTGATTTGAGTTATAATTGTGAGCTTCCTTTTGTTAAATAACTATTGAACGTTCGTGTTTGTGAAAAACCCTGTTATTGTGACTGTTTCTTGTGAGATGCGAAACGTGGCTGCCTGGAGGCGCCGAATCCCGTCGCCGAGTGGAACTGCTGGAAGAAACCTACGTATTTATTCTGGGGAAGAGATCTCGGGGTAGGTTGGGTGATTTAGGGAACAACCCCCTCCTCTTCCGAAGACACTCGAAGTTGGATCCGAAGATTAAGAAGATTCGGTTTGGTAAGTGGTTTGAATTGTAGTTATTAAGTTAGGTTAGTATATAGGGCCCCGTAGCTCCCTATATAAGCTACGGTGGTAGCAGACTGCGTATAGGTTAGGTTTTAGGCTCTAGTCGGACAGACGCAGTGCCGTGTATAATCTTTACCGTCGGGTATCATCGGGCCTTTTTGGGGACCTATAGGTCTCCACTTAAAATCTGGTCTTTTTCGGTGAAGAGGTTCACGGCGCTTCGTTTGTCCGGATTCTCTGCGCACATTTTCTGGCAGCAGAGCGTAGTTGTTCTGCACAGAAGTATAATGTAGCTTTCTATTGGTGAAAGAATTTTTGAAATCGGTTCAGTAGTTCCGAAGATTACTACCTACAAACAATCTCACAAACACTTATAATATTTGTCATTTAACGAAATATTATTATTTAATGATTATTTAAAGGTCGCGGGTTGCGCATGGATGCGGACAGCGCAGGACCGGTCGTTGTGGAAATCCTTGGGGGAGGCCTTTGTCCAGCAGTGGACGTCTTTTGGCTGAGAGAGAGAGAGAGCTACCTAATGATTATTTATTTATTCAAAAACGACTATAAGTAACTGATTTGGTTGAAAACCGTGCACAGACACGAGCATTAATATGTAACAAACACTGCTTCTTAAGACAATGTATTAAGGTTTAAAATTTGATACATACGTACCTTTATGAAAATTTTCATAAAGGGTTTATTATTCAGTCTTGAATGTAAAATCCTTTTTTTTCTTCTAGATCCACCTTATTGTAGAAACGAAGCTAGAGTTCAATACGGGATCCGCGAAGACGAGAGCGTGAACGTGACTTGTGACGTAGACGCCAACCCGCCCCCCGCCTCGTACCGCTGGGTGGTGGTGAAGGACGCTGTCAACGCCAGCACCCTGAGGAACCACTCCCATAAAACCATAGATACGGAAGAGCCAGTGCTTGCGTACCAGAGGCCGAATGACACCGTTATTAGTAAGCATTTTATTTGAAAGTCAATGACCCAGATTACTGCAAAGAAGTTTGAACTGAACTCACAAGCCAGGCAGATGCCTGCGCCCATTGATTTTCCCCTAAAAGATTTGCTTTGATCGGCAGATGCCGATCGACATTGTTTTTTAAACCCTTACCTAACTTGGTTACATTTATGATGTGTGTTTCACCCCCATTCAAACACAACATATAGATTCGAATCAAGTTGTAAGACAAATCTGACTTGTAAAATAGCTTATTTATCAGACAAGTATTTTATTATTGAGTGTGGTTTCTTATCGATAACACTGATGTCAGATTTTCTCAAGTCGCCTAGGCATCTACACACACGCACACACATAGACTTAATTACTATCCAGTATCAAGCGGCAGTTATTGTATCTAGTGTGTATACGAGAACTGCCGCAGCAGTTTGAAAGGTTTCCTCACGATGCTTTCCACCACCAGAATGTTGTTTTCTTTTTGAACAGGCACAATATTCTGTTGGGGCATGAACAACGTGTCGAGTGGCGGCCAGCCGCACACGCCGTGCGTGTCGCTTCTGACATGACAACTATATGTGTATACAATAACTTCCGCAGCAGCCTAATCTAAAGCAGGTTTCCTCACGATGTTTTCCACCATCACCGGAAGCAAGTTTATATTTTCTTTTTGAACAGGCACAATATTCTGTTGGGGTATAAACAACGTGTCGAGTAGCGGGCAGTCGCATACGCCGTGTGTGTCGCTGGTGAGCGACGAGACGCCGCCGTGGCCGCCCGCCGGCTGCGTCGCACTCAAGAACACCGTCGAGGACATCGAGATCAACTGCGAAAAGGGCCACGATGGCGGATCGCCTCAGGTTTAAAAAAAAATAACTTTCTAAACTCCGTTTTTCTTACTTTTCCTATTATGTAAACAATCTTCACAGTACTTTTTGTTGAATATAAATCAAATATTAGTTCAAACCTAAACATTCTAAAGTAAAACATTTATTAACCACAAAAGTAATTACTTTAGGAAATTTTTAGGAAATTTCCTAAGTCTATTTTAATTTATATTGTTGTCAAATCATAAAAAGACATGGTAAGATTGTTTGCATAATAGGACATCTAGGAAAAAACAGAGTTTAGGTTTTATACATACCTACATATCTGTTATACCAACGTAAATTCAGACGATCGTAAGATTTTTAAACTCCAGTCCGGTCTAATGGGTGATTCCGGGAATTCACTAAATTTCAATTATGCCAGGGTCCTAAAAAAACATATGACATTTTCTGAATACAAAATTATTTCGTAATGGAACTACAGGACATTCTCTCATGGTGCTATTAATTGAAGAAAATATATAATTGTAATTTACAAAGAAAACAGCGAAAACACGCGTCCATCGTCAACACCATTTGCGTAATTTTTGGAGACTCCGTAATATTTATATTAATTTTTAATAAAATAGGAATATATAAGCGTGTTACTATATTTAATATAAATCCCTAATTATCGTACATTGATTTTCTGAAGAAATGGCTATTATATAATTATTTAATATAGTTAAAAATATATTTTATATTTGTAACCATAAAATCGTCAACACCATTTTACTAAGATCAAAATACATATTTCTTTTAAACCCTGCGGGGGGAGGGGGAACGGGGCGATTAGTCGCGTGCGCAGCCCTGTCCTAGTCTCAAATCGGGAGCATATGAAATTCACGCCTGTTGTGTTAAGCAAGAAATAAATATATTTAATTCAGAAATTCAAGTGTAACCAAATTACCATCATCCCCGTTTGGAGTCATAAGGTAGTTAAGCTGTGTTACTATCTTTTTCGTATTCAATTACTTACATTAGGATGTATAGGAACTTCAATCAGAAAATATATTTAGTATAAAAACTTCTTTGTTTCCAGAAATTTTGAGCAAAATAGGCTTCAATATCATTACCATTGGTGTCAACTCCATATATTACATTGAAATGGTAATTATGTTTTGTAAATGGCGATGACGCCGTGTCATTTTAAAATCGACATCCTTCCATGCAGCTTTGTATGTGGGCGTATAAAAGAGACCGTAGAGACCTACCTTGTACCAGCTATTTCTCTTTTTGCCTAAATCGTCAAAGTCGATTAAGGAAATGGGCTTCAAATCAACAGGTGATGAGCTAGCCTCCAGTACTACACTTATTCCCGTTTTACCACCTCGTTAACATAGTCTTTGGATTTAACAACCCTCGGTTTTGTTTACCTCGCAAAGTATTAAGACGTGGTTTTATGGCTAGAAGGCAAGCGTACGCTGATAAAAAAGCTTATCTGATAAAAGGAAGGAAGAAAAAATGCAATTTTTAAGCATAGGTGAAAATCTCCTAGAGATCAAAAAATTCAAAGACAGAAATGGCGAGAAGCAGTAAAAAAATACAGACAGAAAAAGAAAGAAGCCAGTAAAATGTCAATATTGCCAATAGAAATTATACATGTAGAAGCGCAAGACAAAGAAGAAAATGAAAATGCGAAATTTAGAACCGATGGGGAAGAAATATTACACTCATCAAATCCTTTGAATCAATGTAACTGTTCTAGAAAAATAACAAGATTTTAAATAATGGAACTAAGAAAGAGAATCAAAATGACTAGAATAATTAAAGCACAATAAATAAAATTAAATATTTGAAAAGGAAGATTCAGGAATACGAGAATAGAGCCATGAAGAATTTCCCTACGGAAAATAAAACAGAAACTAAAGAAAAATCAAGATTGAAAACATATAAACATAAAAAACCTACATTTAAACTTGAAAAAGTTATCGATTTTTTTTTATTGACGACTAACAGTGTAATTTTGGCCGGAAAGAAACAATACACGACAAAAAATAAAGATTACTAACATATGATATATATGCGTAGACTACTAAGAAAATATGTTTTCTACTTAATATTATTTCTATCCATACTAATATTATAAATGCGAAAGTTTGGATGTGAGTTTGTGAGTTTGTGAATTTGTGAGTTTGTGAGGATGTTTGTTACTCAATCACGCAAAATCTACTGGACGGATTTCGATGAAATTTGGTACAGAGGTAGATAATGACCTGGAATAGCACATAGGCTACTTTTTATCCCGGGAAAAAGCACTGTTCCTGGCGAAGCCGCGGGCAAAAGCTAGTTATTTCTATAAAAAAAAAATTCGTTTATACATCGTATTTTATTTTAATTTTATTCCATATACATCATTACCATTTGACTTTTGTCAATACCATTCAACGCGAAATCATTACCATTGAAAGATTGTCATCACCATACACGCGAAAAAAAATTAAAGTGTTCCATTTCCTAAAATCCTTGTTTGATTTTAAGGCACATTGGTATTGGTATATTTATATGTCCAGCCCATATGAACATTTATATCATGTCATACACGCTCATCAAGGTATAGGAAAAAAAGTGAAAAAAAATTGACAATCGGAACGAAATTCTCGGATTCACCCTAATACGTTTTAAACGTTCGGCATTGTTTCGTCCGTTTATAAAAGCGGAGCTTTAAAAGCAGCATAAAATTAATATTATTATGGGAAAATATTGTATTGGTTACAAATTTCACATTTTTGTTGCGCAGAAATTTCTTTGCATCGTTAAATCAACAAAGGCGCCAGACAAGATCTTCACGTCGATAACAAGATCAGAGCCAACGTTCGTCGTTAATGAGCCCAGTGAAGAGGAATATGAGATCATTATCATCGCTTCTAACGATAAGGGCAATAGCACTTTAGTAGAAATTAGCAAAAGCGAAGTAATAGCTGTTCCGGGTAAGAACAACAGTTGTTGAAATTTGTGTTACGTAAAACTAGTATTATTTTTTTATTAATCCTTCAAGATTAGTTCCTGTTCCCAAAAATTGGCTCCGTTGAATATTTCCGAGAAATGTTCCGCCGTTTCTTTGAAAATTTCGGAAACGGCTGATCACTCACTATTCAAGATTAATACGAAAATAGTAGAAAAAGTTAAAGAAACGTAGCTTTAAATTGTTCATGATCAAAGAGAAGTTACCTTTTTTCGTATCTATATTGTTTACATGGAAAATTTTATTTCTACTGTATTATTTCATTTGATGCAACAAATATTTTTAGAAGAGCTGACGTTAGCTAATCACTCCAAAATAAACAATGAAACTATCGTGCATATTGCAGTGGAGGAGGTATTAGCGAGTGCAGTGGAGGACATCACGACGCTGACGCTGGCGCTGTGCGGCGGCGTGGCGCTGGTCGCGCTGGCGGCGTGCGGGCTCGTGCTGTGCGCGCGCGAGCGAGCCGAGCGAGCGGAGCTGCCGCGCGAGCGGTCTGACCCGCCGCTCTGTGCTTATAACACTGAAGGTAAACTCCATTTATTTATCTTACCATGTTTTTTATGATTTTACGACAATATAAATTAAAATAGACTTTTTAGGAAATTATTTACTTTAGAATGTTTAGGTTTGAACTAATATTTGATTTATTTTCAACAAAATTCCAAAAAAAGTACTGTGAAGATTGTTTACATAATAGAACAATTAATAAAAAATGGAGTTTATATTGTTTATTTGGAAGACAACAACATTCTTAGACCCGACGCAGACGACGCACTTTTTGTCCGATTGAGTCTGCCGTCAACTATGGAAAAAGTCTGCACGTCGTCGTCGCGTATGGTTGCATAGGTTCTTTTTTCACAGACTAAAAAGTGCGTCACGGATAGTCTATCATCTCCGTTGGGCCTTAACAGACTATTTCTGTAATGGTCGGAGTTGTAATAATAAAAATATTGCAACAGAAGTGTTTCGTTGCGGTTCTGCATAATTTGTTTATTGAATTTTAGGATTGAACAAAATCATAATATGCCTTTATTAAAACTTGTATGTGTTTCGTTTCAGAATCAAACTGTGAAACTTATCACGATAGTGACGAAAGCGAATGTAACGTTAGACGCACCGAGTCATTTCGCAGAGCTATGGCAAAATATCCCTCTTCAAAAAATTTTGACGTGCGAAGAACCAGTTCGTTCCACTCGGCGCGGTACATGAATGAATTGGCAGAACAGGAAGCCGCTAGCAAATTCAACGAAGGTCTGCGACATAGTGCTAGTTGCAGAATGCATTCTCTTCAAAATATAAACAGGAAACGTGATATGGATGCCCTGTGCGATCACTTAGTAATGCATTTACCGCCAGAGACAAATTACGTAGCTCCTAAACCTGTAAGTAAGCCAGTTGCTAAACAAATAGCAAACAGTATTGTGTTATAAAATAACATCAAACATACTTTTTGCGTACATTTACAATATTACACAAACATATAATTTTGATGTAAATTGTTGTCAATTGATGTCTATTAAAATGATAGTTATGTATATATTGTTTCAGATGAACACATTCTACACAATGCCTAGGAGAATGAAGAACAAGTTGGCCAAAGAATTGAGCGACGAAACTTCTGAAATCACTCAAGCCTCAGACCAGTTTTCATTGCCTCCGCCGCCTGATGAATATGGCACCTATCGCGCGGGCACGAGAATACGAGACATTCCCACTAAATCCACACCCACTTATACCACAGTCGTAAGAAAAAACTCAGCAAAAGACCACCAGAAACATCAATGCAGCAACGTTATAATATCGCCAATGAATACTGTCGGTTTGCCCACTATAAGCGGGCAGACAAGTGTTTACAGCTACCCAGATGACCATAATCATCAAGTAAGTACTAATCCATTCGGTGACGACTCATCATAATCTCCTGAGCTGTTCACTAACATCTTATTCATTTTGAAGGCACTCCAGACGACACCCGCGACATTAACAACTTTCCAAAGCTATTCTAGTCCTAAGGAATCTGGATTGTAAGAACAATGACTGGATCATACAGTTCTTTAGTTCATTAAAATTAAGATTAAGATCTCATAAGCATTAAGTAAGGAATGCATGAATCATAAACATTGTACTTCAATCATCATCGTTTATTTACAAAAAATAGAAATCATTTACAGAATACCTTCTTCGTATTAAACATTTTGTTTCTATACATGCACATGATTAAAAGTTTATAAATTATTATGAAAACTTAGTGAGAGATTATAAACTGAGCTTAATAATTGGAAGTAAGGAATGAGTCACTGCCATTGTTAATATTAGAAATAAATGTAATAATTAATTTATATGAATGTAAAAAAATACTTATTAAATTACATTTTGTATCTGCAAATAAAAATGTTATTTCAGTCATTTTATTTCCTTTTTACAGCAACCCAAATGAAAACAAAAATAAGATATGTTGAATGTCACAAATTACAATTGTATGTAGATGTCGAATAAACATGCTTCGACCAGCATTTTGATCTATATGATAATAAACTAAGAATACTAACTAGAATCGAAGTAAATTAATCCATACGATCTAAATGCGCCTGCGCCACTGTCAGTTTGTCGATGAGATGTTGCGAGTTTGGACGGGCCTGTAATAAAACGTATATAAGTATAATCGTCTTAAAAAAATATTTAATCGTTAGCGTTACTGGGTAAAATGCATAATTGAGGGTACTACGTGCTAGTAAAATTAGATGACATATCAACGCAGAGACGGAACCGCAGAACATAGAAACTTCAAAAATTTTCAAACAAATTTTTCGAATTCCATCCACCCTAAGGGGGTAAAATGGGCAAAACGAAATTCACGCGGGCCAATGTCCCTACCCAATGGAGATGAGACGTCTCGGGGGAAAGCCCGTCGAGGGCGCAAAACTTACTACATATATCAACACAAACAAATAGTGTCTGTCTGTAATTTCACTGGCCGTTCCGTCTGTCAAACTTTTTTTTCTCAGGAACGCCTGAAGGTGTCAAGTTGAAATTAATATCGAATACTCGGATCCACGGTCTCTTTCAGTAAAAAAATAATCAAAAACTTATACTATAATTATACTACAATTCGCTCCAAAACTGGAGTAGTTGATGTCGAGGAAGGCAGCAAAGCTCAAGTGGGACTGGGCAGGCCATGTTTGCAGGATGCCGCAGGACAGGTTGGCTAAAACAGCCACACATCAGGTCCCTGCTGGCTGGTGCCGGAAAAGGGGCCGCCCCAGAACGAGATGGTCGGATGATCTAGACGCGACGGATAAAGAGTGGAGGGCTCATGCACTGAATAGACAGGATTGGCAAACCAGAGGGGAGGCCTTTGCCCAGCAGTGGGACAGTACAGGCTAAAAAAAAACGTCAACACGATCAAGAGATTAATAAATGTGTCGAATTTTCGCATATTT
The DNA here is from genome assembly GCA_018467065.1 of Ephestia elutella. NCBI lineage: Eukaryota > Metazoa > Arthropoda > Insecta > Lepidoptera > Pyralidae > Ephestia > Ephestia elutella. The sequence goes on from CM031573.1 coordinate 10,431,318, forward strand.
TTCGATTTCAGACAGCAATTAAAACCTATGGGGTACTTCCCGGTGTTGACCTAAAATTATGAAATTTGATAAAAAGTAAGATCTAACAGTACTCATACAGGAATAAATCTGAGAACTGTAAATGTTATTGGAAGTATAAAAAAAAAGTGTTACAAACTTATTTTTGCGCTGGATTCAGTATGAGTCTTAGGGATCTAACTGCAAAGTGAAGTTTGTTTTTAAAACTAGTTGGACTTTTTGTTAAGAGCTATAATGTGAGATGCGGTACGGAACCCTCGGTGCGCGAGTTTGAATCGCACTTGGCCGATTTTTTTTTTAATTATTTGATGTCATAAAATTACTTAATAAATCCGTTTCCAATATCGAAACATTTTTTATTTATTTTTTGTCTGTCTGTCCAGGGTAATTTTTGATGGGACTTTCACTTGAGGATTAAGGAAGTTACAGATTAACATAAAGGGTAGTTTTTATCCTAGTAATGTTTAGGGTTCTTTCGTGAAAATTAAAAATCCCTAAAATAAACTTACATCTTCGAAATGGCTTATCCGATTTAGTATGGATTTTTTTGCAGGGTTAAAGAAGGTGCATGGTAACATATAGGGTGAGTTTAACCCGGAAATAATTAGGGTTCATCAGTAAAACTTCTATTGAATGTTTCGAAAAGGATCAAAAATTTCGTCACGTGAATAAAGAGCTCCGTAACTCAGTCATGGAATCAAAGGTGTAGGTTTGATTCCCAGTCGGGATATAATTATGGGATGTTGTTTTTCATTTTTTTTTGGTTAACCTTTTTGCTCCCACTGCTCGGCAAAGGCCTTCCCCACCGCCTTACGATATTCTCTGTCAATTAGATAAATTATTTATCTTGTCAATCAACTGTGACTCACACAGCAGAGAAGGTAATGGGCACCCGTGTTGTTTATTTATTTATTTATTTAATAGCATACAAAACAGATTACAATCCTTGAAGCACTTATAATCTAGATTAAGGAGCTGATCTAAATCGTAATCCAAAAATATGTATGCCTAAACACTTTGAATGAAAAAGATAATAATTTGACAAACACTAGAGATACATATTTCAAGTTTTCAAATGATTGGCTAAACGCTTACAAAAAAAAAAAAATATAGAAAAAAGAGTAAAGTGAAGTGAAATAGAAAATAATATTAACAATGTAGGTTATAAATTTCAGAGCAAAAAAAAACAGTTAATTTCATTTGTCACAAAAGTATTGCGTTGTAAGATGTATTAATATTTGCCGCCTGAACTTATATAGTGAAAAGTGATAAATATCAATATCTCTGTTCGATACAAGGATTTCATTGTACTGGCGACACATTCTAACCATTGGGTTGTAATATGACGTATTATTTGTGTAAACCTGCAGGGTAAATGCATTATAATTTCGATTACGAGTCCGAAAGTGAGTGTTAAAGTTAAGCAAAGAAAGAAGATTTGGAGAATCTAGGAGATGGTGAATGATCTTGTACAGCAGTACCAAACTGGCAAAATCACGACGTATTCCCAGAGGAGTTACATGGAAATATTTCAAGCGTTCCGTGTAGGAAGACAACCGTCGACCCATGCCGCATCGATAGCTGAGGACTTTCAAGCAACGTCTTTGGATTCCTTCAATTCGATCGCTATGAACATTGTAAAAGGGGGACCAAATCACAGAGTTATACTCAAGAATACTACGTACAAGAGAATAATATAAATATATAAATGTTTTAATCTTTTTGAAGTCTTTAGTAATTCTGCATACAAAACCGAGTAACCCTGAACAACGCTCAACCAGGTAATCATAGTGATCATGAAATGAAAGTTTGCTGTCAAACAAAACACCAAGGTCTTTTGCGACGTGTTTACGGTTGAGTATATCACCGTTCAATGAGTAGTCAAAGATTATTGCATTGGTCTTTCTCGTGAATGTTATGATGAAGCATTTGTCGACATTAAGATACATTTGATTCTGACGACACCAGTCGGAGAGTACAAGTAGGTCATTTTGCAGCTTATATGCATCAGAGACATCGTTAACAGTTGTAAAAATTTTAAGGTCATCTGCATAAAGAAGACTTGGACAAGAAAGTTTTTCTACTAAGTCGTTAATGAATATAACGAATAGTAGTGGCCCTAGATGACTTCCTTGTGGTACGCCGGATGTGACTGTAGCAGGTGTGGAAAGATAACCTCTAACTGCAACAAGCTGGCTTCTTCGACTTAGGTATGACTGAATCCATCGCAACAGGTTGCCGTGTATCCCATAACCCGCCAGTTTAATACATAACATTCTATGATTTACCTTATCAAATGCTTTCGTAAAATCTGTGTAAATAGAATCCACTTGTAATCTTTTAGCGAAAGCATTACACAGGTAATTTTTGTATTCTAGCAAGTTAGATGTGGTTGATTTATGGGACACAAAACCATGTTGCTGAGGGTGCAAATAAGGCTTTATATAGCTATACATGACATCATACACAGTGCTTTCAAGAATCTTGGCAAAACATGACAGTATACTAATTGCTCTGTAATTCTGACACAAGGTTTTGTCACCAGATTTAAAGATCGGTATTATATGAGCAATTTTCCATAATGTTGGGAATTTGCCAGTCGCGATTGACTTGCAAAACAATATATGCAAAGGAACACATAGCTCATCAGCACATGTTTTAATAAAAATGGCCGGAATATTGTCGGGTCCAGGACCCTTATTTACGTCAAGGGATTTGAGTTTATTCAAAACCAATTCTATGGTGATATCCACAGAGCTCAAGGTATCACAAGTTTTCTCTGGAAAATTGATGTTACTTGCTAATGTGTCGCCATCAAATACGGAGCCGAAATATTCTGAAAACAATTCACATATTTCAGAGGGGTCAGATGAGGATGTTTCATTATACGTCATTGTTGATGGGATTGAATTATCGCCTTTTTTGCTATTTACGAATTTCCAAAATGCCTTTAAGTCATCACTTTGTATTGAACCTTCCACTGAATCAATAAAATTACGATGGCAAGATTTCATAAATTGCTTACTTAAGGTTCTGTAATGTGAGAAGTCATCGTAATCACGGGGATTTCCAAACTTTATAAACAATTTATGAAATTTAGCCTTCATTTTAAGACAACGTTTTAATGCGGGGCTGAACCAAATAGGAAAACAGGAATCCTTGATCTTAGATAATGGTGTATATTTACTTATAACTTCATTTACGATACTGTAGAAATTTTCAATATCTATATCAATATCTGAAGATGATAAGACAGATTGCCAATTGACTAATGAAAGCTCAGTTTTAATTTTATCATATCTACATTTGTGAAAATTGAACCTTTTGCGGGGGTTATGTTTCAAAAACTTTGTGGAGATACCAACATTACAATCAACATCCATAATTAAAGCCGGATGATGACTATCCAAACGGCTCAGAGGATCAGCACCGTATACAGCAATATCTGAAGTAGATAAGACAAGATCTAGGAATCTGTTTTTTGCATTTGGAATATTATTAAACTGCTTCAAATGACACGCCGCCATAGTATCAAGTAATAATATAGGTTTCCAATTCTGAGATGAACTGTTCGTCATGTAAGCTGAGTCCGCCGCCTTTGACCAAGACAGCTCAGGTATGTTAAAGTCACCAATACATATGAATTCCTCGTGATGTCCAGAATTTAATATTACTTTGCAAAGGTTGTCATAAAAAGATTGCTGTGCATGGCGGGGTAAGTCAGGTGGCAAATAGCACAAGCATATGTTAATTATTTTATCATCAACATTCTGAGGCAGTATAGACACCCACAAATCTTCAACATTACTATCCCACGAAAACTGCCGTACTACATTAATATTTTTTTTAATTGCAATAATAATACCACCACCCTCACTTTTATCTGAGAAGGTATAAGAACGATCTCGTCTGTAAACATTATAGCGAGCATCAAACAGCTCTGCATCAAGCACGCTTTTGTTTAAATTAGTTTCTGTGAGACAGATGATATCATAACTACTTGACAAAATATTCAAACAAACATCGTTTAATTTAGAACGAATTCTATTAACATTCTGGTAGAAAACTAACATTATGAAATAAGTAATTTTTTAGATGAAAAGATTAAAATATAAAAGAAGAGAGAGAGAAAAAAAAAATTATATAAATCAAGATAATCTGTGTTTGTAATAAAATCTATGTTGTTTTGTCCGTTCGCCGCCGTAATATTCTAGCGCGTGCGGTAGTTTCATATTAGTAGCGTCGTCGCCCGCTCGGCCGGCGTCGGCAGTCGCGAGCGACCATTTTGAATTCAGTATTGTTTGGACATCGCGCGGGGAGGCCGCGCCGCATGAAATTGCTCGCGTGAATGGCATGGCGGACGGCCGCCATTTGTCCTGACATATCGGTTTGATTTTAATACGCGGAGAGGTCTCGCGTCTTTTGCTTGTTAACTAGTTTGAGTTATATTTGTGAATTTCCTGTTTGTTAAATAACTATTGAACATTTGTGTTTGTGAAACCTTTAACTTTGCCTGTTTCTTGTGAGATGCGAAACGTGGCTGCCTGGGGACGCCGAAATCTGTTGCCGAGTGGAACTGCTAGACGGATCAGGTATTTTTTCTGGGGATTGAGATCTCATGGGGTAGGTTGGGTGATTTAGGGAACAACCCCTCCTCTTCCGAAGACACTCGAAGTTGGATCCGAAGATTAAGAAGATTCAGTTTGGTAAGTGGTTTGAATTGTAGTTATTAAATTAGGTTAGTATATAGGGCCCCGTAGCTCCCTATATAAGCTACGGTGGTAGCAGACTGCGTATAGGTTAGGTTAGATTCTAGTCGGACAAGCGTGGTGTCGCGTGGAGATTTTTTCCCGGTACTTATTTTTACCGGTGGTTTTTTCCCGGTGAAGTTCCGGTACAGAATTCTTCCCGCCGCTTCGTTTGTCCGGATTCTCTGCGCACATTTTCTGGTAGCAGAGCGTAGTTGTTCTGCACATTTTCTGGTAGCAGAGCGTAGTTGTTCTGCACATTTTCTGGTAGCAGAGCGTAGTTTATCTACCCTCTATTTGTTCGTTTGTAAAAAACAATTAATTGTTTGTAAAAATTATTAGATTTTTCTTAGTTTGTTTGTATAAGAATATTTGTAACCTTTTTTGTATTTGTTTGCGGTTTGTACCGTGCGTTCCGGGTTTGTGCCATTCTCATACCTACCGCGGTTCTTCGTGTAGTTGTTTGATTTTGTTGTTTTTTATTTACCTTTTGTTATTTTTTGTTTGTGACTTGACGCGATGGCGAAGGTCCCCAATGCTAAGGCGACACTCGCCAACGAATTGAGATGGTTTGTGACGGCCGGTGGACTCCTGTCCCGGAAGGACAGGGAGGCCGCTATACTGGAAAGAGCGGATCAGCTCCGCTCACGATTGAACAACGCGGAAGCGGCCATGGCGGCGCTTACCGAAGCCGACCTTATCCCGGAGGTCTACGCAGGTCACGTGGCGGACCTGGACCAGATCCTGAGTCTGCACGATGACATCGTGGAGGCGGCGGCCGCAATAAGGGCGAGACAGGCTGGCGGACCAGCCCCTCGCACACCTGTTAGACAGGAAGGACCAGCGGTTACTGGTCGGCTCCCCACCCTTCAGCTGTCCCACTTTGGGGGTAGGATGGAGGAGTGGGTGGCATATAAAAATATGTTTGAGTCCCTGGTCGTAGCACGACAGGATTTGTCGAAGGCCCAGAAGATGGCCTACCTCCTCTCCACTCTGGAGGATGAAGCGCGGTCGCTCATCCAGCACCTCCGGGTGGAGGACGACCAGTACGATACGGCTTGGGAGTTATTGAACTCCCGCTACCAAAATTTACGTTTGTTAGCGGATGCGCACGCCGCACAGTTGATGGCCCTGCCCAAGGTGGCCAACAGGGCACAGTTGCGCCTGCAGTTGCTCACGCCCGTTACAGTGGCCTGTAACGCGCTCCGCACACTGGGGCTGCCGGTGGACCAATGGTCCTTTTTGCTGGTGCACATTGTATTGGGCAAATTACCCAATGACATCCGCTCGCGATTTGAGCGCGAGAATGCGGAACGGGATAGCACCACCCTACCAACATTCACTGACTTGGTGAAGTTTTTGGAGTTTGAGGCACGGGCCGCTGAGAATACCATGACGGACTCAGCGCCATCCAGAGCGCCTGAACGTAGGCCCTTGGAACCCTCATGGCGAGGGAAGCCCCAACAGGGACGGCAACCGCCACCGCGTGGAGCTGGTGTGCGGGTTGCACACACGGCAGCAGTCGCGGGGGACGCGGACTGCCTGCAATGTGGCCGGATGGGCCACAGCCTGCTGCAATGCAGGGACTGGCAGAGACTGCCAGTACAAGATCGGCGCCGCATGGCAAGGCGGCATGAACTTTGCTTTTATTGTTTGGGCAGTCACTATGCACGTGACTGTCCCAGAGCCATACCATGCAGTGCATGCCGTGGGCTGCACCACGTGATGCTCTGCATGAACCGGAACGGGGATGGCCCCCGGTTCTTGAGGCAGGGGTCCCCTATGGGCGGGGGCGCTCCTGCGCGAAGCCCTCCACCATCGGACGGAGGACGCGGCTTCGCTCGTCGCACCCCCTCGGGAGGGGGTCGCGTACCGGCGCGGGTCTTGGCGGACCGGGACCACGCGCCCCAAGGTCGTGGCCAGTATGTGACTGGCCAGGCCCCGGATAGGGCCCCCATGGGCGGGGGCCCTAGATCGGACGTGAGAGTGGGGACACCCCCTCCACGCGGGTTACCAATACCCAACACATGCAGCCGCAGCGGTTTTCTCCGCCGCTGCACGAGTACCCACGGCTGGAGTACCACCCGCCGTACCATATGTATGGCCGGGCCGCGGGTTATGCCCCCCTCAGATGGGGATGTGCACTCGCCCGCCATATTATCCGGGTCAGTGGCGCGCCCCTGGTTTGGAGAGAGTGGGGAGCCCGTAACTAGCTTGCTCCCTTGCTGGGACAGAGCCGCGGACGGTTCTGCTCCCTACCGCGGTGGTCCGCGTATGGGGTCGTGGGGGAAGCCATTAATTTGAGAGCTCTGTTGGACTCAGGGGCTCAAAGCAGTTTGGTTACCACTCGAGTGGCACGCCAGTTAGGTTTAGTCGTGGAAGACTCGCCTGTGCCACTTCTTGGAGTTGGTGGCATACAAGTGAAGTGTCTGACGGGCCAGACACTTGTCACCTTTTCTTCGCTGAAGTCCTCCACAATGAGGATCACGACTTCGGCTATGGTAATGGATACCATTGCGGGTTGGCACCCCTCGACAGACATACCGCCGGGTGTGTTGTCTTTGGTTTCGGGTCTGGATTTGGCCGACCCCTTTGTCTTTCATCCCGGCCCAGTGGACTTGCTCCTGGGCTCGGACGTATTGGGTTGGATTTTGTTGGGTACACAGAAGGCTCTGGGTTCGTCTTCACTGATGGCAGTGTCTACGATTTTTGGTTTTGCCCTGATGGGCCCTGTGTTTGATAATGGCACCGCGGAGGAGCCACCGGTTGTCGCATCTGCGTCCTTGGCCAAGACCATGCAAAGGTTTTGGGAGGTGGAGGAGCCACCTATGAGTTCCAGGATGGATCCGGAACACGCTGAGTGCGAAGCCTTCTTTCGATCAACCACGGAGAGGTTGCCCTCCGGTCGGTTTGTAACTAGATTACCATTTGTTGCTACACGTCCTAGCCTAGGGCAAAGTAGGGCGCTTGCGGAGAAACGACTGCTGTCCATGGAGCGACGTATGCAGCGTGACCACGTACTTCGCGATAAATATATTGAATTTATGCGCGAGTACGAGGATTTGGGTCACATGTCTCCGGCTCGAGTTGATTGGAGCTCAACTGAGCATTATTTTTTGCCCCACCACGCGGTGGTGAAGGCCTCAACGGGCAAGTTGCGGACCGTCTTCGATGGGTCCGCACCCACTTCGAACGGAGTTTCGTTGAATCTATGTTTGCATTCAGGTCCCAAATTGCATAGGGACATAATTGACATCATCTTGAACTTTAGAAGACATCAAGTGGTTTTTGGCGCGGACATCCGGATGATGTTCCGCCAGACAGTCATACATCCTGAGGACAGGCGATTCCAGTTGATACTCTGGCGTGAGCGCCCTGAGGATCCTGTGACGGTGTATGAACTCAATACAAACACGTATGGTTTGAAATCTAGTCCCTATATCGCCATCAGATCATTGCTTGAATTGGCAGAGCGGGAACGGATCCGCTTTCCCCGTGGGGCTTCCGTGCTGTCACGTGACTTGTATGTCGATGACGTGTGCACCGGAGCCCAAAGTATTGAGGAGGCCCTCCTACTGCGGGATGAATTGATTGAAATATTGAAAACGGGTGGCTACGAGCTACGTAAATGGTGGTCCAATGAGCCTAAAGTTCTAGAAGGGATCCCGGAGGATCACCAACAGAACCCTCACCTGTTTGAGGATGTGGATGATCCCAACAGGATAGCGGTGCTGGGCATGCAGTACCAGCCGCTAACCGATACTTTTACATTCCAAGTGGACTTGGAAATACCAAAGGTCTGGACTAAGAGAACGGTGTTGTCCGTAATAGCCCGTATGTTTGATCCAAGCGGTTGGATCAGTCCAGTGATATTCTCTGCAAAGTGTCTTCTTCAGAGACTTTGGACTTTGGGCGTCTCGTGGGACGAGCCGCTGTTTGGCTCTCCATTGGATGATTGGCTCGAGTTGTTTTCATCGATAAAGGAAGTCAATCGGATTGCCTTGCCTCGTCGAATATTGCCCCCCGGGAAATATCGAGCCAGCCTGCATGGCTTTTGTGACGCGTCGGAGCGAGGCTACGCCGCGTCAGTCTATATGCGGACAGTTGACGCCGATGGCCGGGTCAATGTCTCGCTTTTGTTAGGGAAGAGCAAGGTCGCCCCCATCAGGACTAGGCTGACTATTCCCAAGCTTGAGTTGAGTGGAGCTCACCTTCTCTCTAAATTGTTGCATCACGTTGCCAGTGAGCTGGCGGCCACGGTCGAGATACGAGACATCTTCGCCTGGTCGGATAGCCAGGTCGCGCTTGCATGGTTGCGCGCGGCCCCACATACCTTGGAGGTTTTTGTGGGAAATCGGGTTTCCCAAATCCAGAATATCGGAATTGATATAACATGGAGACATGTGCCGGGAGAGCTTAACCCAGCGGACTGTGCCTCCCGAGGTTGTACGGCACCAGAATTGGTGTCACACCCGCTCTGGTGGGGTCCAGAGTGGCTGATGGGATCAGAAACATCTTGGCCTGTCTGTCAGACAGATGTTACTTCTTTGAGTTTGACTGGGCTCCGTGTACATGCTGTAGTCGCTGAGACGACGTCGGAGCCGGATTGGCTACTTGCTCGGTATAGTAGCTTGGATAAGCTTCTGGGTGTTACCAGTTGGATTAAGCGTTTCATACATAATTGTAGAAACCCACAGGCAAAGCGGTTGGAGCCGATTGCAGGTGCAGAAGAGCGCCGGAGCGCATTGTTGCATTGGGTCCGTGTCGTGCAGACCGGACGGTTTGAGTCAGAGCTTCGTATTTTGCGCGACGGACGCGCTAAGTTGAAGGGCGCGGTCGCTCGTTTGAACCCGTACATCGACTCGGATGGGCTTCTTCGGGTTGGAGGCAGGCTCCGGAAGGCGGATCTTCCATATGAGACTCGCCATCCTCTGTTGTTGCCCAAGGGCGGACCCTTGGTGCAGCTTTTGGTGTCTGATCGACACATTCGTAACGCCCATGCTGGGTGCAATGCTTTGTTGGCTATTTTGCAACGCGAGTTTTGGATTTTGTCTGCCCGAAGAGCAATCCGTAGTGTCCTGTTTCGATGTATTGCATGTTATAGGTTGAAGGCATCCACGATGCAACCACAGATGGGTGATTTGCCCGCTGATCGAATCCGACCTTCGAGACCGTTTGACGGCGTTGGAACCGATTTTGCCGGTCCCTTTTCGATCAAGGCTTCTCCCTTTCGTAATGCCCGTATTGTGAAGGGCTATTTGTGTGTATTTGTTTGTTTGGCCACCAAGGCTGTCCATTTGGAGGTGGTATCGGCTCTGACTACGGAGGCCTTCGTCGCCGCGTTGGATCGCTTTGTTTCGCGTCGAGGTCTACCTTCCCTTATTAGGTCTGACAATGGCACAAACTATAAAGGAACTGTAAATTATCTTAAGGATGTTTCTGTGTTTATTGATAAAAATTGTACTAGTTTAAGTCAAATTGCTGCCCAAAGGGGAATAACCTGGAAGTTTAGTCCCCCAAGTTGCCCCCATTGGAGAGGGATTTTTGAAGCGGCTGTGAAATCCGCAAAGACCCACCTCCGCCGCATTATCGGAGAAACGGCTCTAACTTTTGAAGAGCTGGCCACAGTGTTTTGTAAAGTTGAGGCGGTCCTCAACTCTCGTCCTCTCTGTCCGCTATCTCCAGATCCAAATGACTTGGAAGCTCTCACCCCTGGTCATTTTTTGGTGGGAGGGCCGTTGAATGCCCTGCCCGAATACCCGTGGAAGGATGAACGCGTATATCGGTTGTCGCGTTTTCAAATGTTGCAGCAAATGAGCCAGGACTTTTGGCGTCGCTGGTCGCTTGAATATTTGCATTTGCTGCAGCAAAGAGTGAAGTGGACAGACAGGACTGAGCCTCCCAGGGAGGGTGATTTAGTATTGTTAAAAGAGGCAAATTTGCCCTCATTGCTTTGGCGACGAGCTCGCATATTACGTTTGATTCTTGGCGGAGATGGCACTCCGCGTGTGGCTGAGGTGTTGGTCGACGGTTCGATTTTGAGGAGAGCTGTGACCTCTCTCGCCCGCCTTCCCGTAGAGTAAGCTAGCGGTCTGCTTCTCAGACCGGGACGGGGGGATGTTTGTAATAAAATCTATGTTGTTTTGTCCGTTCGCCGCCGTAATATTCTAGCGCGTGCGGTAGTTTCATATTAGTAGCGTCGTCGCCCGCTCGGCCGGCGTCGGCAGTCGCGAGCGACCATTTTGAATTCAGTATTGTTTGGACATCGCGCGGGGAGGCCGCGCCGCATGAAATTGCTCGCGTGAATGGCATGGCGGACGGCCGCCATTTGTCCTGACATATCGGTTTGATTTTAATACGCGGAGAGGTCTCGCGTCTTTTGCTTGTTAACTAGTTTGAGTTATATTTGTGAATTTCCTGTTTGTTAAATAACTATTGAACATTTGTGTTTGTGAAACCTTTAACTTTGCCTGTTTCTTGTGAGATGCGAAACGTGGCTGCCTGGGGACGCCGAAATCTGTTGCCGAGTGGAACTGCTAGACGGATCAGGTATTTTTTCTGGGGATTGAGATCTCATGGGGTAGGTTGGGTGATTTAGGGAACAACCCCCTCCTCTTCCGAAGACACTCGAAGTTGGATCCGAAGATTAAGAAGATTCAGTTTGGTAAGTGGTTTGAATTGTAGTTATTAAATTAGGTTAGTATATAGGGCCCCGTAGCTCCCTATATAAGCTACGGTGGTAGCAGACTGCGTATAGGTTAGGTTAGATTCTAGTCGGACAAGCGTGGTGTCGCGTGGAGATTTTTTCCCGGTACTTATTTTTACCGGTGGTTTTTTCCCGGTGAAGTTCCGGTACAGAATTCTTCCCGCCGCTTCGTTTGTCCGGATTCTCTGCGCACAATCTGTTAAGTGCATCCAAGTTTGGTATGTAAATGCCGCTCGTGTTATCGTTTTTACGTAGGTACACTCGTCCATATTTTGTCCACACGTACTTGTAGTCATTCTCCCTAGCGAACTTCCTCGCAGCTGCATGTAGTTGCTTGCAATCTGGTGATAAATGCTCGACGACATAAATTCTTTGACTCTCACAAGTTATCCCAAGATGTCGAGAACTTAGAGTATCTTTAGGGTTTGCTTTATTGAACCTACGTGCTGCAGACAATATGGAGTCTTTAAGTCTGGGAGATGACAATGTAACCAGAATATTTCTCGGACGCCTGGAGCTTCCATCCATTTTGGCCACTCTCCGGCAAGCCTGAATAAAGTTATCTTCAATTGGAAAGCCGATGACTTCACAAAGTTTCTTAAATAATGAAGTTACATTTTCGTTACGGCTCTCGGGGACTGCTTGTACCTCGATGTTGAAGCTGCGTGCAGTTTTGTCAATAGCAGATAGTCGAGTGGTTAATTGGTTCAAGTCTGCTTGCAAACGTTGACAATTGGTTTCTAGCGTCTTGATGGCGGCGTCTTTTTCGGCCATACGGTTCTTTAGAGTTTCCTGTTCAGAACTGAAGAAGTCAGTGGCATCATTCAAGTCATTCTTTATTTCCTGGACTACCGCACTCATTTCTGTCTTAACCATAGTCTTCACGTCTTCCTTAAGAGCCATTCTGAAGTTACTCATATACGCCGAGAGGGTGGCATTCAACTTCTCATCGAACATAGCACTAATCTTTTCCATGGTCACTCCATTGCTGCAGCCAGAACAACCTGCCACAGGCTCGGAACCAGCGGCGGATGCTGTACTATTGTCTTGTATATCATAAGACATATTCATAGAAGTTTCATCAATTGGAGGCTGATGTTTTCTCCTTGGAACGATAGTATTATTTTTCCGCCGCCGATTCGATACATTGCTACAGGAAGGACATGTCCAAGATTGTATGTATGAGGATGGTAAAGCTAAAAATTGATCATCCCTTAAATTGAGACATTGATGATGAAAGCTACCAGAACATTCCACGCATCGAAGAAAATATTCATTGGAAATCACACATAAACAGTTGTTGCAGTTAATCATTTTTATAAGTGTTGGATGTATGTTTATATACACCTAGCGACATCTACCGGAAAGCACAAGTATCGTAATCAGCATCAAATAGGATCGCAATTGTGTGCTCGATAAATATGACAGCTGCTAGCAGGCGACAAGATTAGTTCCCATAAAAGCTCAGAGATGGCGCTACTTAACGTGCTTTTTAAACAAAGAATGATGAAGCAATTTTTGATGAATTTGTTGATATTAAATTCTGCTGATAATTAGAAATTAGTTCAAACTAAGCCACAGGAAAGACTTGAGAATCATCCGAAATCACAGTCCACACAAATTTCAGTCCAAAGTTTATGCTTCACATTTGTACACAAATACACAGTCACTGCACTAGTTTTAAGTTCACAGTTAAATGTTTTTAATATTGTATTTTCCAGCAAAATAAGATATTGTCCACAGAAATAAACAATACTCGCAACTATTATAATAGCTTTTCACTTCACTTATTTGGTTTTACTATTTATTATGGATTAATTAACACAGGGGCTTTTCAATACTTGTGCGAGCTTGGTGGCGCCCTCTAGCGAGTGAAAGAGAGTTGTGCTGAATACACGGCGTGTACTCCGTACAACACAGAGGCGGGAAGAGCAAACGTGGTGAATCACCACGTTTGCTCTTCGCCGCAGACGCATACTGCGACGGAGCACAACTGCGACCGAAACCATTCTAGATGTTCTTTATACGATTTTGTGTTCGACACCGCATACCAAAGTATTGTTACGATCGCGAGACCAAAGCTCAAGTTTTAATACCTGCGTGGCAGAGAGCGCGGCGTCGTAGAGCTCCTTGCAGCGGGCGAGCGCGCGGCGGCGCTGCGCGGGCGCGAGTGCGGCCAGCGCGGCGCGCGCGCAGCCCAGCAGCAGCGCCGACACCGCGCACACGTGGCTCTCGTCACAATGTTAACATACCTGCGTGGCAGAGAGCGCGGCGTCGTAGAGCTCCTTGCAGCGGGCGAGCGCGCGGCGGCGCTGCGCGGGCGCGAGTGCGGCCAGCGCGGCGCGCGCGCAGCCCAGCAGCAGCGCCGACACCGCGCACACGTGGCTCTCGTCACAATGTTAACATACCTGCGTGGCAGAGAGCGCGGCGTCGTAGAGCTCCTTGCAGCGGGCGAGCGCGCGGCGGCGCTGCGCGGGCGCGAGTGCGGCCAGCGCGGCGCGCGCGCAGCCCAGCAGCAGCGCCGACACCGCGCACACGTGGCTCTCGTCACAATGTTAACATACCTGCGTGGCAGAGAGCGCGGCGTCGTAGAGCTCCTTGCAGCGGGCGAGCGCGCGGCGGCGCTGCGCGGGCGCGAGTGCGGCCAGCGCGGCGCGCGCGCAGCCCAGCAGCAGCGCCGACACCGCGCACACGTGGCTCTCGTCACAATGTTAACATACCTGCGTGGCAGAGAGCGCGGCGTCGTAGAGCTCCTTGCAGCGGGCGAGCGCGCGGCGGCGCTGCGCGGGCGCGAGTGCGGCCAGCGCGGCGCGCGCGCAGCCCAGCAGCAGCGCCGACACCGCGCACACGTGGCTCTCGTCACAATGTTAACATACCTGCGTGGCAGAGAGCGCGGCGTCGTAGAGCTCCTTGCAGCGGGCGAGCGCGCGGCGGCGCTGCGCGGGCGCGAGTGCGGCCAGCGCGGCGCGCGCGCAGCCCAGCAGCAGCGCCGACACCGCGCACACGTGGCTCTCGTCACAATGTTAACATACCTGCGTGGCAGAGAGCGCGGCGTCGTAGAGCTCCTTGCAGCGGGCGAGCGCGCGGCGGCGCTGCGCGGGCGCGAGTGCGGCCAGCGCGGCGCGCGCGCAGCCCAGCAGCAGCGCCGACACCGCGCACACGTGGCTCTCGTCACAATGTTAACATACCTGCGTGGCAGAGAGCGCGGCGTCGTAGAGCTCCTTGCAGCGGGCGAGCGCGCGGCGGCGCTGCGCGGGCGCGAGTGCGGCCAGCGCGGCGCGCGCGCAGCCCAGCAGCAGCGCCGACACCGCGCACACGTGGCTCTCGTCACAATGTTAACATACCTGCGTGGCAGAGAGCGCGGCGTCGTAGAGCTCCTTGCAGCGGGCGAGCGCGCGGCGGCGCTGCGCGGGCGCGAGTGCGGCCAGCGCGGCGCGCGCGCAGCCCAGCAGCAGCGCCGACACCGCGCACACGTGGCTCTCGTCACAATGTTAACATACCTGCGTGGCAGAGAGCGCGGCGTCGTAGAGCTCCTTGCAGCGGGCGAGCGCGCGGCGGCGCTGCGCGGGCGCGAGTGCGGCCAGCGCGGCGCGCGCGCAGCCCAGCAGCAGCGCCGACACCGCGCACACGTGGCTCTCGTCACAATGTTAACATACCTGCGTGGCAGAGAGCGCGGCGTCGTAGAGCTCCTTGCAGCGGGCGAGCGCGCGGCGGCGCTGCGCGGGCGCGAGTGCGGCCAGCGCGGCGCGCGCGCAGCCCAGCAGCAGCGCCGACACCGCGCACACGTGGCTCTCGTCACAATGTTAACATACCTGCGTGGCAGAGAGCGCGGCGTCGTAGAGCTCCTTGCAGCGGGCGAGCGCGCGGCGGCGCTGCGCGGGCGCGAGTGCGGCCAGCGCGGCGCGCGCGCAGCCCAGCAGCAGCGCCGACACCGCGCACACGTGGCTCTCGTCACAATGTTAACATACCTGCGTGGCAGAGAGCGCGGCGTCGTAGAGCTCCTTGCAGCGGGCGAGCGCGCGGCGGCGCTGCGCGGGCGCGAGTGCGGCCAGCGCGGCGCGCGCGCAGCCCAGCAGCAGCGCCGACACCGCGCACACGTGGCTCTCGTCACAATGTTAACATACCTGCGTGGCAGAGAGCGCGGCGTCGTAGAGCTCCTTGCAGCGGGCGAGCGCGCGGCGGCGCTGCGCGGGCGCGAGTGCGGCCAGCGCGGCGCGCGCGCAGCCCAGCAGCAGCGCCGACACCGCGCACACGTGGCTCTCGTCACAATGTTAACATACCTGCGTGGCAGAGAGCGCGGCGTCGTAGAGCTCCTTGCAGCGGGCGAGCGCGCGGCGGCGCTGCGCGGGCGCGAGTGCGGCCAGCGCGGCGCGCGCGCAGCCCAGCAGCAGCGCCGACACCGCGCACACGTGGCTCTCGTCCCCGCAGCCCAGCCACACGCGCTCGTTCACGCTCACCAGTCTACAATAGCCACGGGAATATTTATGAGTATCGAAACCGACGGCATATTACAATCTGTAATCGCCTTCTTGGATCAAAAATAAATATCATTTTCGTAATCAACACCCCCGAAAACTTAACCAAACCATACCCATATTGTTAAAATGGAAAAATTACTTCGTATCCATCTCTAGCCGAGGCTTTATGAACGAGTATATCACTTCTGTCAAATCATGCACTAATCCCTCTTAATTTATCGATAGACTTTGAAGTAGTTTCCTATATACTCACTTAATATATATATCCAACACTTGTTCCAAGGGCACACCAATATTCAGAATGGTTTTGAAAACCATACTTTGGTCAGCTTGTAATTTGCAGCTCATTATTTCTAACTGACGCACGATAAAATCTGGAACAAGTATGAATAGTTATTTGCGAACTGTTAGTGCGTTGATAAGTTTTAAGTGACTCTCAATCTGATTTTGACTTGTTAGTCGGTGGTCGGAGCTAGTAAAGTTTTGTAATGCATTGTTACACAAAAGTGATAATAGTAGTTTATGCAATTGTCATATAATAGAGGGTATTAAAACATGAGTGTAGTTTTTTGAAACGAGCCGCAGGCAAGTTTCAAAATAGGATTACACGAGTGTTTTAATACCTAATTTTATGCAGTTGCATACACTACTTTATTTAATCTCATGGCTATAGGTAGCTACATTAAATAAAATGCAATATAAAAGAAACAAATTATTATAATTTTTAACATTTTGATTTCGTTGTAAATACTCAGTGTACTTTTAATCATAAAATATTTAGATCATAAGGACGAACACTGAATGTTATCCGATAACTCTTGAAAGTAGGCTAACATAACGTTTTCGGAAAATGAGTTAGCCTTTTTGTTCATTTTCCAAGTCATAGTCTTGGTAACATTAGTTGTACGCTTTTCTTGATTTTTCTGGCAAAAGACTATTCGTCAGTTTCGTACCAGTTTCTAGAATGTTTGATCAGTATCATCGGTGTTGCTTGATATTTTTGTTACTAAAGTTGTATCCAACAAAATATTACTCAAATTCGTATTTACGAAATAGCGCCAAAATGGAAAAAGTCTGTCTATTGGCAACTATTGGCTCGGAACCAGCACGCATGCGCGTTGCGCGCTCACCACAGATAATGTGTACTAAAATGTGTAAAAAAAAAATTATGATTTACACAATTTTTTTTTTTCACTTGAATGAAACCTCCTTGTTCGGGACACATTGTACTTTAATAATTAAAAAAATGTTTTAAAGCATTGTCTTATTAGGAAAATAATGCTTTAATTTAATTTTTTAATTTTCTTAAAGAAGCATGTGAATAAAATATGCCAATAAAAGTCTGTATTTCATTTCATAATTAGAATATTACCGAATGAGATTATATGAATTTTGTTTTCATAATCACGCGGTCCGAGTTTGCGGCGAACGACTTATTTTATTTTATTTATTAGGAAGACCAACAGCCATTAAAACTACAATAGGTTATCACTTAAGAACTAAAGAAGCCAATTACAGGTCCTCACAAATAGAAGAATAATTACATATGTAGTTGAAAACGAAGTTGAACATTTTTTTTTTTACACTACTTTAACAAATACAGTGGGTATATGTTACAATTACAAAAAGAAGTATTAATCCTGTAGGTGTTCTGACAAAATTCGCTTAGCTCTTGCTACACTTGTAGTAAATAAATCTATCAAGACTACGAGATATGTTATTGAAATTATTGCCTGCATGCACCATATATACGAATAAAACTCACATGGCGGGAAGCAGCCCAAGTAACAAATTAACGTTGTATAAAGATCGCGGAAACGTTTTCCGCGTACGTTTTGGTTCAACAGATAAGTCGTATAAGCGTAGTTGTCAACGTTTATTCAACGCGAAAAAGGCCCATGTTATACGACATTATAGTTATTTAACGGTTATATAGACGTTCGCCAAGGACTAATGATAAAGTCGTATAAACATCGATTAATGGGACCACAGAGGACTAATCAGTCCTATAACAGTTATATAGATGTTACAAGATAACTAAAACGTTGAGTAAGTATATGAACGGTGACTTTTAAGTAACCATTTCCAAAAAGCATCATGGTGTCACGTAATAAAATTTAAAAGGAGTTCTTTAAATACAAAATATTAAGTTTTTGTGAAGTGTTTATTATCAACCTACACGAAAAGAGTGTTAAGTGTTTTAAATTCATGGGACTTTTAGTTTTGTGATGATATATAGGTGTGTTTTTATGAAAATTTTAACGCCCTCTCCAAATTCTTTTGAAATTAAGCTGTTGTAGTAAATGATGTAAAATATTTTTTCATAATAAAATGTCAGCCATCTTGTCAAAGTTACGAAGTGACTTTTATATAACGATTTACCATGGAAGTAATAAGTACCTTTGTACAACTGGAAGGTTTACTTCAAAATCCGTGACAAACAAAAATGAACTTAATGTTGAAGTCAATAGTACTGTTTTTAAAATAATCATAGTTAAAATAAAAAACGTGCCCGAAAGAGAATCACTTTCCCGTCATTGTGTCCCTTTCACTCAGTTGCTATGTTAAGAATTTACTTCTATTTAGTAGAAAACGTTTACAATGAATCAATGGAAATTCGTTGTGTGTGTAAGTATTTCTTATTTATTTACTAGATACCATCTAGATACAACTATTACTTGAAATCATATTCATTAGGCAACTTATTGGAAGAAATATATACATATAATAAAACAGTAAAAATATTTTGTCTGTACATGCAGTATTTTTTACTGAAATAGATAGAGGGACACTTAAAAAGAATAATAGAAAGCAAAAATTTTTTTTTTGAATTCTTTATCTGTCTGTCTGTCTGTCTGTATGTATGTACGCGTTTCACGCAAATTGTTGTATAGCTGCCTGGCAACATATAGGCTATAATTAATTTTGAAAACTGGAACACCTGATGAAGAACCTTAACAGAACAGCTAAACTATAAGAAATATGGAAATGGTACCTTTGCAAAAGTTTATCAATCTGACGAGCATTTTCTATTGACGTATAAAAATCGAAGATCAGGATCATCTTATGAAGAATTCCAAGAGACCAGTTACACTATTACGTATATGGAAATGGCGCCTTATCAAAAGTCGTTTAACCTGATGAGCATTTTCTACTGACGTATAAAAATTGAAGACTATGGAACATGTGATGAAGAACTCCAAAAGACCAGCTACTCTGTAAAATAAATGGAAATGGGGCCTTAGCAAATGTCGTTCAACCAAATGAGCATTTTCTACTGACGTATAAATAGCCAGGACACGGGACAAGACAAAGAGGGACTCGGAGTGGGAGTGGTGGTACACGGGAAATTGTAGATAACGAGCAGATGAAGTTTATTGAATGAAATATCACTTTTGATTCATTTTAACACCGTGACTGTACTACGAGTACCTAATATAATTGGATAACCAGAGATCTGAAATTTTGAGTAGGTACTGGAGTTTAGGTTACTACAGTTTGGAACACAAAAAGATTTTCCATCTAAGCGAAACTCACGCGGGCGAAGCCGCGGGCAACAGCTAGTTAATTGATAACGCCTTTAGTCCACCCACGCGTTCGCATACGGCAACGAAACGTCAAAAAACTTGTCAGTTGGATGAGAGCGTTTCGTATATGCTGTGTCTCGTTCAAACTAAGCGAGATTAGTATAGTTGCATCCTTATCAGTACGTTCGCACGTAGTAGCTGCGAAGTAGCTGTTACAATGACGACGTAGGCGATTCGCTAATGTCATGTTTCGCTTCGCAATGCGTCATGTAATCAGAAATCAATGCGATGCGACGTGCAAAAATATACACCAATATATTAAAATATAAATTCTTGATTTCATTCTACAAAACATGCCATATAAAAACCGGCAGTGTATCGCAGACGTTTCGCAATCGCAAGCGTTTCGCAGCGAATCGCTTTCGCATGCGAACGCGTCGGTGTACTAAGGGCGTAATAGCATGAAAAACTTTCTAGTTATGAAATAGTAAATATTTGCAATACACTAGCAACACAAATTAAACAAAATGGCTGCTTTTTTTCTGTAGCGCGTGAATTTAATTGTTTTTAATAATAATTGTTATTGGAGTTTGAGAATGGTTAATAAATGTTGTGCTATTAGAGGTTGCAATAAAAAAATCATACCCAGGTTGTGGGATTTCCTTCCACGGGTAAGTTTTCATTTCTGGTAGTAGGGTGACTACATAATAATTATAAAGAAAATAAATGTATCCTAACAAAGATTTTTTTTTCAGATTACCGCAAATATAGAATTAAGAAAAAAATGGATTGGGATCATTCGTAGGAAATTAACTAATAACTCGTAATAAGTAGCTTACATTTCCAACCTGAGGATTACCGGGCGGATTATTAAACTAGCTTTACGCTGCTGCAAGGAGAGAAGTATTGGGCTCAGACGCCCTATCTGAGGATGATCTGAGCGACATAACAATAGGGCAGTTATTAAAATCCTGCAAAGTAACAGGCAGATTCAGTGGGTCGCCACCAACGTGAGTTACCAGGTGACTCAAAACCCTATACATACGGGTCTCGGGGAATTGGGTGAAATGGTCCCGGCATGAGTGGACTGATCGTCTGGAGCTTGCGCTGGCGTCCCCAATAAGTAAATAAAATAAACAATAACTTTTAAGTAATTAAATAAATCGTTTTTTTAACTTGAGTATTATTTTACTTAGTTTATAAATAGTACTATATTTTATTAAACCTATGGAATAGCTACATATTTTTCTAGTAGCGTAATTGTAGGGGCGTAAGAGCGCAAACGAGCGTAATTTTGACTCACACACAACTCACGGAAGTAGGCTCAATTGCCTTCACACTGACTCATGACATGTGACATGTGGTTCACTGGTCCTAAGAATTTTGTTTAACATGGTCACCCTCGTCAGAAAGGGACGCGCCACGATTTCGAGCCTCTCTTTCGGCTCGCTTTTCTAGTCTCAGTGAACCTTCCAGTTGTACAAAGTACTTACTACTTCCATGCGATTTACACAACGAAAACGTCGCATAGACGGTTTCTTGTAACCATGAATGCTCCGCCATGACATCCATTTTAGGGATCCTTTGTTTCTGTGAGATAAACCATATTGTACCAATAAAAATTAAAATTTCCACTTTGTTTCATTAAAATTCCCACTTTTTCCATCGATTGTGATCTATTTTTAGGGTTCCGTACCTCAAATGGCAAAAACGGAAACCTTAAAGAATCACTTTGTTATCCGTTGTATCTGTCCGTCTGTTTGTCAAACTTTTTTTTAATGAACGCTTAATGATTTCAAGTTAAAATTAATATCAAATACGCGGATCCACGGCCTCTTTCAGCAAAAAAATAATTAAAATTATACAACGCGATCAGAAGTTATTACCGTAAATGTTGCGATTTTTTGCATATTTTGCGATTTCAGACAGCAATCAAAACAACTAGTTGGCTATAATGTGAGATGCTTCGCGTGTACGGAACCCTCGGTGCGCGAGTTTGACTCACACTTGGCGATTTTTTTTACAGTTGGCAGAAATGTTTTAGAAAAGTACCTGTTTGACCTTTATAGTACTTTAAAATTATATAATGGTTGCAGAATAACATTTTAGTCGTATAATGGTTACATAACCTAAACACGGTCGCCATTATACGACGTTGAATAATGTAGTTGTATAAACGTGACCGTACTTAATACACGGTCACCTTTATACAACGTTGAATAATGTAGTTGTATAAACGTGACCGTACCTAATACACGGTCACCATTATACGACGTTGAATAATGTAGTTGTATAAACGTGACCGTACCTAGTACACTGTCACCATTATACGACGTTGAGTAATGTAGTTGTATAAACGTGACTGTACCTAAAACACTATCACCATTATACGACGTTGAATAATGTAGTCGTGTAAACGTTAACTTTCCGATAACCTGGCACCATTATACGACGTTTTATGATGTGGTTGTATAAACGTTTACTTATCCTGCACACTGACACTATTATGCGACGTCGTATAAAACAGTTGTGAAAACGTTTACACAACTTACATACTGGATCATTTTAGTCCCAGAACTGAATCGTCGTAGGAATAACGGTTTTACAACGTTGTAGTTATCTAGTGACCACTAATCAACATTTATACAACCGAACGTCGTATAAGCCAATATTATACGACTACTTTGTTTGTTGGGAGTGGCCTGTGTGGACGAACTCGCACCCGAGCGCGCTAAGCTTGCCGAGCACAGTGGCGAGCCGCTCGTCGGGCGTGGGTACAGCACGAGCGCTCGCCTCCGGTTCCGCCAGGATGTTGCTCCAGATGTTCTGCACCATCAGTAACACTCACATAGCGGGAAGCAGTGCCCCGTGTGGACGTACTCGCGGCCGAGCGCGCTAAGCTTGCCGAGCACAGTGGCGAGCCGCTCGTCGGGCGTGGGTACAGCACGAGCGCTCGCCTCCGGTTCCGCCAGGATGTTGCTCCAGATGTTCTGCACCATCAGTAACACTCACATAGCGGGAAGCAGTGCCCCGTGTGGACGTACTCGCGGCCGAGCGCGCTGAGCTTGCCGAGCACAGTGGCGAGCCGCTCGTCGGGCGTGGGTACGGCGCGAGCGCTCGCCTCCGCTTCCGCCAGGATGTTGCTCCAGATGTTCTGCACCATCAGTAACACTCACATAGCGGGAAGCAGTGCCCCGTGTGGACGTACTCGCGGCCGAGCGCGCTGAGCTTGCCGAGCACAGTGGCGAGCCGCTCGTCGGGCGTGGGTACGGCGCGAGCGTTCGCCTCCGCTTCCGCCAGGATGTTGCTCCAGATGTTCTGCACCATCAGTAACACTCACATAGCGGGAAGCAGTGCCCCGTGTGGACGTACTCGCGGCCGAGCGCGCTGAGCTTGCCGAGCACAGTGGCGAGCCGCTCGTCGGGCGTGGGTACGGCGCGAGCGTTCGCCTCCGCTTCCGCCAGGATGTTGCTCCAGATGTTCTCCACCAGTAGTGCGTCGTTGTGCCCCGAGCACTGCACTATGGCCAGCTTGCACTCCCAAAGGTTGTAGCGGTCTGCGTATTCTTCGTACAGCTGTGGTAATAAAAACTTATTTAAAAGGACTTACGTGATGGAGCCTACGATGCTCGTGTTTTTAGAGTAAAATTAAAATTGTAATATTTAAATTTAAAAAAAATTACAAAATCGTTGGAGCCTTTATCGAGTTCTCAAAGTTTTTTTATAACATAGGGCGGCAAACGAGCAATTGGGTCACCTGATCCTGATATTAACGATCACCGCTCGCTGCCCAATGCCCATAGTATACGAACTAGGATCATACAGAGAAACCAACACACTAAATTATGTCAAAAAACAATTTCTTTTTCTTCAATATGACGCAGGTATGCTTGCAAAAGAAATGCAAAGCAACATTGTCAAGCTTTGTATTTCTGTAAATGGTGCTAGTGCTATAAAGAGTAGATCTATCTGTGCCACATACCTGGTGTATCTCCAGCAACTCGTCGTCCAGCCGCTGCATGAGGTGGTGCGGCGGCTGCAGCGCGCGCGGCAGCGCGTTGGCGGCGGCGCGCACGGCCGCCTGCAAACATTCAAACCCACATATTGGGATATCTAGACGGCAGAAGAAATAGATACTAATAAACATTGAAATGCCTAAATGTAATGATGATATGACAAATCCTACTTGCGACGACTAGTTGAGCAGGTAACGCGTGAAAGCGAAAGCGAAGCGCGTTCGCCCGCGCTAGCAGGAAAGACGTGCGAAGCGAAGTGCCGCGGGGAAAGACGCAGCAGCGCCCTGGTCTTTGCTCCCGTGGGAGTTTGGGGATAAAAAGTACCCTGTATGCTATCGCAGAGGAGACTCTTAAATAATAATAATCTTCAGGGTCGTTGTATAGTATAATTTATTGATAAAACATAAGACCTAAAACAAATATAAATAACGGTTAGAAAAGATAACACACACTATAAATTTAAAACCACTTCCGAAACAAAACTTATTAATACATGCCCGATAAGGGTCTATAGTTTAATAATATTTTAAAATAGTATTATTTTAGCTTCACAATAAAAGTAATATATATCGGTAGATACTAGGCCAAGAATGACAACCAAAATACAGAATTGAATATAAATGAATACAGTTTAAAATTTATGACAGGTGAAATAAGTTTGTATGTGCCAGCGCACGCATAAAAGATCCAAAGAGGATTAACGCGTTGCCGCGTTACAATGCTATGCCATTTAACAGTGGCGTAGGGTAAATAAAAATAAAGGTAAAGCCGGTCATACCTATCTTAACTTGTAAAAAAACATGCAATATATTATATACCATAAATTAGTGTGAAGGTAGACAACAACCTATTTGTACTAATGCCGCCATTGTTACCTTCAGCCTACGTGACGACAAGAAACACTAAACAATATATTATACTTACTACAATCAAGCTAATCACTTATAACCACGAACACAATTATAAAATTAATGCGCGCGAAGCGATGGCTAGGTGGGGTGACTGACCTGACCTGACAGAGGCAATCGGCAACGCGTGTAATTGCTCTGATTGGACGAAAACTTTTCGGAGGCTATATTCCTGTGAGCCTATATATATATATAGGCTCACAGGATCGGCTTATAATCGCTGTTATATCGACAAGTGGTTGTATGTGGTAGTAATGTGTATGTGAGCGTGAATTGCATACATTTCAATCATTCGAATTCCCAATATTATGAGCGGGTTCCCCAGCCGCGGTACCGCGGCATGCGTCCTACGATAGTGTGCGTTTGCGCGATTTATTTATAATAAACCCGCTCATAATATTGGGAATTTGAATAATCGAAATGTATGCACCGCAACTAGCCTGTGCCCGCGACTTCGTCCGCGAGTAATTTACTATTGTTAATATCATCATTAAATGTAATCGATTACAAAGTAATCGATCAATATTACAGTAATAATTAATCGATTACTGGTCTGTGTCTATACATAAGAGATGTACCTATGTATATTGATATTAGTACCTGCACCCTGGCCACCTCGGCCGCCTCCTCGAGCCGCCGCAGCAGCTCTGCGCCGCCGGACGCGGCCCCCGCGCCGCGCAGGCACACCACGCCCGCCGACAGCCACGACATGCGCTGCGCAAGCGTCGCGCCAGAACTGAAACACAGAACAATAACAATCTTTAATAAAACTCTCCATTTTTCAACCGACTTCAAAAACCAAAAAGAGGAGGTTCTCAAGTTGGCTGTATATTTTTTTTTTCATTTAAGCTTTTGACAGAGAATTGCCGCGTACAATGTACGGGTAGAATTGACATGTACGCCGTTCATTTCAATTATGCCTGCTTTAACCACCGTAAGAATGTAATTTTCAAAATTCCTAGAACTAATGTCTATACAATTCAAACTTATTTTTATTTAGTATATTGATAGATAATGTTATATGGTGGTTGTAGTCACCCGGGCCTGGTGGCGAGCCCCTCGAGCACGGCAGCGGCGGCGGTGTGGTCGCCGGCCTTCTCCAGCACCTTCCACAGCAGGTCCAGCAGCAGCAGCTCGCGAGGCGTTCAGTATATCGATAGATAATGTTATATGGTGGTTGTAGTCACCCGGGCCTGGTGGCGAGCCCCTCGAGCACGGCAGCGGCGGCGGTGTGGTCGCCGGCCTTCTCCAGCACCTTCCACAGCAGGTCCAGCAGCAGCAGCTCGCGAGGCGTTCAGTATATCGATAGATAATGTTATATGGTGGTTGTAGTCACCCGGGCCTGGTGGCGAGCCCCTCGAGCACGGCAGCGGCGGCGGTGTGGTCGCCGGCCTTCTCCAGCACCTTCCACAGCAGGTCCAGCAGCAGCAGCTCGCGAGGCGTTCAGTATATCGATAGATAATGTTATATGGTGGTTGTAGTCACCCGGGCCTGGTGGCGAGCCCCTCGAGCACGGCAGCGGCGGCGGTGTGGTCGCCGGCCTTCTCCAGCACCTTCCACAGCAGGTCCAGCAGCAGCAGCTCGCGAGGCGTTCAGTATATCGATAGATAATGTTATATGGTGGTTGTAGTCACCCGGGCCTGGTGGCGAGCCCCTCGAGCACGGCAGCGGCGGCGGTGTGGTCGCCGGCCTTCTCCAGCACCTTCCACAGCAGGTCCAGCAGCAGCAGCTCGCGAGGCGTTCAGTATATCGATAGATAATGTTATATGGTGGTTGTAGTCACCCGGGCCTGGTGGCGAGCCCCTCGAGCACGGCAGCGGCGGCGGTGTGGTCGCCGGCCTTCTCCAGCACCTTCCACAGCAGGTCCAGCAGCAGCAGCTCGCGAGGCGTTCAGTATATCGATAGATAATGTTATATGGTGGTTGTAGTCACCCGGGCCTGGTGGCGAGCCCCTCGAGCACGGCAGCGGCGGCGGTGTGGTCGCCGGCCTTCTCCAGCACCTTCCACAGCAGGTCCAGCAGCAGCAGCTCGCGAGGCGTTCAGTATATCGATAGATAATGTTATATGGTGGTTGTAGTCACCCGGGCCTGGTGGCGAGCCCCTCGAGCACGGCAGCGGCGGCGGTGTGGTCGCCGGCCTTCTCCAGCACCTTCCACAGCAGGTCCAGCAGCAGCAGCTCGCGAGGCGTTCAGTATATCGATAGATAATGTTATATGGTGGTTGTAGTCACCCGGGCCTGGTGGCGAGCCCTCGAGCACGGCAGCGGCGGCGGTGTGGTCGCCGGCCTTCTCCAGCACCTTCCACAGCAGGTCCAGCAGCAGCAGCTCGCGAGGCGTTCAGTATATCGATAGATAATGTTATATGGTGGTTGTAGTCACCCGGGCCTGGTGGCGAGCCCCTCGAGCACGGCAGCGGCGGCGGTGTGGTCGCCGGCCTTCTCCAGCACCTTCCACAGCAGGTCCAGCAGCAGCAGCTCGCGAGGCGTTCAGTATATCGATAGATAATGTTATATGGTGGTTGTAGTCACCCGGGCCTGGTGGCGAGCCCCTCGAGCACGGCAGCGGCGGCGGTGTGGTCGCCGGCCTTCTCCAGCACCTTCCACAGCAGGTCCAGCAGCAGCAGCTCGCGAGGCGTTCAGTATATCGATAGATAATGTTATATGGTGGTTGTAGTCACCCGGGCCTGGTGGCGAGCCCCTCGAGCACGGCAGCAGCGGCGGTGTGGTCGCCGGCCTTCTCCAGCACCTTCCACAGCAGGTCCAGCAGCAGCAGCTCGCGAGGCGTTCAGTATATCGATAGATAATGTTATATGGTGGTTGTAGTCACCCGGGCCTGGTGGCGAGCCCCTCGAGCACGGCAGCGGCGGCGGTGTGGTCGCCGGCCTTCTCCAGCACCTTCCACAGCAGGTCCAGCAGCAGCAGCTCGCGAGGCGTTTAGTATATCGATAGATAATGTTATATGGTGGTTGTAGTCACCCGGGCCTGGTGGCGAGCCCCTCGAGCACGGCAGCGGCGGCGGTGTGGTCGCCGGCCTTCTCCAGCACCTTCCACAGCAGGTCCAGCAGCAGCAGCTCGCGAGGCGTTCAGTATATCGATAGATAATGTTATATGGTGGTTGTAGTCACCCGGGCCTGGTGGCGAGCCCCTCGAGCACGGCAGCGGCGGCGGTGTGGTCGCCGGCCTTCTCCAGCACCTTCCACAGCAGGTCCAGCAGCAGCAGCTCGCTAGGCGTTCAGTATATCGATAGAT
The DNA here is from genome assembly GCA_018467065.1 of Ephestia elutella. NCBI lineage: Eukaryota > Metazoa > Arthropoda > Insecta > Lepidoptera > Pyralidae > Ephestia > Ephestia elutella. The sequence goes on from CM031573.1 coordinate 10,458,965, forward strand.
AATGTTATATGGTGGTTGTAGTCACCCGGGCCTGGTGGCGAGCCCCTCGAGCACGGCAGCGGCGGCGGTGTGGTCGCCGGCCTTCTCCAGCAGGTCCAGCAGCAGCAGCTCGCGAGGCGTTCAGTATATCGATAGATAATGTTATATGGTGGTTGTAGTCACCCGGGCCTGGTGGCGAGCCCTCGAGCACGGCAGCGGCGGCGGTGTGGTCGCCGGCCTTCTCCAGCACCTTCCACAGCAGGTCCAGCAGCAGCAGCTCGCGAGGCGTTCAGTATATCGATAGATAATGTTATATGGTGGTTGTAGTCACCCGGGCCTGGTGGCGAGCCCCTCGAGCACGGCAGCGGCGGCGGTGTGGTCGCCGGCCTTCTCCAGCACCTTCCACAGCAGGTCCAGCAGCAGCAGCTCGCGAGGCGTTCAGTATATCGATAGATAATGTTATATGGTGGTTGTAGTCACCCGGGCCTGGTGGCGAGCCCCTCGAGCACGGCAGCGGCGGCGGTGTGGTCGCCGGCCTTCTCCAGCACCTTCCACAGCAGGTCCAGCAGCAGCAGCTCGCGAGGCGTTCAGTATATCGATAGATAATGTTATATGGTGGTTGTAGTCACCCGGGCCTGGTGGCGAGCCCCTCGAGCACGGCAGCGGCGGCGGTGTGGTCGCCGGCCTTCTCCAGCACCTTCCACAGCAGGTCCAGCAGCAGCAGCTCGCGAGGCGTTCAGTATATCGATAGATAATGTTATATGGTGGTTGTAGTCACCCGGGCCTGGTGGCGAGCCCCTCGAGCACGGCAGCGGCGGCGGTGTGGTCGCCGGCCTTCTCCAGCACCTTCCACAGCAGGTCCAGCAGCAGCAGCTCGCGAGGCGTTCAGTATATCGATAGATAATGTTATATGGTGGTTGTAGTCACCCGGGCCTGGTGGCGAGCCCCTCGAGCACGGCAGCGGCGGCGGTGTGGTCGCCGGCCTTCTCCAGCACCTTCCACAGCAGGTCCAGCAGCAGCAGCTCGCGAGGCGTTCAGTATATCGATAGATAATGTTATATGGTGGTTGTAGTCACCCGGGCCTGGTGGCGAGCCCCTCGAGCACGGCAGCGGCGGCGGTGTGGTCGCCGGCCTTCTCCAGCACCTTCCACAGCAGGTCCAGCAGCAGCAGCTCGCGAGGCGTTCAGTATATCGATAGATAATGTTATATGGTGGTTGTAGTCACCCGGGCCTGGTGGCGAGCCCCTCGAGCACGGCAGCGGCGGCGGTGTGGTCGCCGGCCTTCTCCAGCACCTTCCACAGCAGGTCCAGCAGCAGCAGCTCGCGAGGCGTTCAGTATATCGATAGATAATGTTATATGGTGGTTGTAGTCACCCGGGCCTGGTGGCGAGCCCCTCGAGCACGGCAGCGGCGGCGGTGTGGTCGCCGGCCTTCTCCAGCACCTTCCACAGCAGGTCCAGCAGCAGCAGCGCGTCGCGAGGCGCGGCCGCCCGCGCCGCAGCCGACAAGTACGCGCGCAGCGACGCTGGCGGCGCGCCACCCAGTGACACCAGCTCTGCAAAACAACATACATTAAGCTGTAAAAGTGCAATTTTTAAGCCTATTCAAATAAAAAAACAATTGACTTCGTAAGGCTTGACTCTGTAACTAAAGTTCTGAAAGTCACTAGATAAACTGATAAAAATAAACTATATTGATAAAATAATGGGCGATGAAATGTATAAGAATGCGCGGCGCTCTTGCTGACCTAATGCGGACTTACTATAAATTTATTAGAATGCAGCGAATAAGTGTAATTTATGACTCAGCATAAAATGTACGGTGACGTACACTAACATTTATTTAACTTCTTACGAACTTAAGACAACTTTTTATTTCGAATAGCAATTTAAATGATTAAAAAATTTAGAGTCAATGTTGTGCGTATTGACGTCAATAAGCGATGTTGTACATCCAATGTTAAAAGTAAACATTTTCACGTCTGTATCCAACTTAAAAATCAAACAAAATCTCTATTAATTGAAAAAATGTTTGAAAATAGTCTTACCCGAACCCAAATTTTTCGATACGAGCCATTCGTACACAGCAACATGGAGCAATTCGTCGTCGGTTGACAGGCATTGCAATACTAATTTCCTTCCCTAGAACATCAAGAAGTTTGTTTAAAAATAAAATATGCTTAAAACATTTGCTAAGCTAAATAACACATTAAATAAAATATAAACTCTCTTGTTGTGATCAAAACTACAGACTATTAAGATTTTGTGCATTCAATTTATCGTAACTATGACAAAAATCAAGTTTAGCGGGAAAGAAAAGGTAATTTACATAGGCCACAACTTGCTTCCGGTGAAGCAAAACGTAGTGAGGAACCCTGCACTACTGACTTTTCAGTTTACTAGTGTGTAATACGACGACTGCCGCTAAAAGGCGGTAGTTTTCAAGTTATATCAGATGTTTTTAGGCGACTTGAAAAAACTGACACGTGACACCAGTATTAAAATATAAATAAATATAAATATATACGGACAAATCACACAGATTGAGTTAGCCCCAAAGTAAATTCGGGACTTTTGTTATGGGATACTAACTCAACGATACTATATTTTATGACAAATACATATATAGATAAACACATCCAAGACCCAGGCCAATCTGAAAAAGATCATTTTCCATCTTGACCTGACCGGGGATCGAACCCGGTGTGGCAGTCTGGCGTGATAACCGTTAGGCCACGGAGGTCGTCAAAATTATCTACACACTCGATAAGAAAGAAAGACCTGATGGTTAGCATCCGCGATAGACAAAGGCAGTAGCGAGTCAGCGTTGGGGCGCGGCGACTCGCTGTTGCGCTCGAACAGCCGCTGCAGCGCGTGCGCCACCTCGCTGTAGATCTCCGTTCTGCCGGTCTAAAAAGCCCACTTTGACTTAATCTCAATATGAATAAGTCACGGCCGTTTTGCGTACGATCTGCTACAGGTATCGGCAGGGTACTAGACCCAATATGGCGTCTTTGCGCATGTCAGACTCGCGGGAGGAACCCGCGGAGAAGCGCGGGTGCACGCTATGATACTTTCTGATTCCCCCCGCAAACCTCACCTCCATCTATTTTTCGTTTCGGCGCAGTCTTGTTTCGTGCCGAATGTTGTACGAATTCTGGAAATTGAATTTCTTGTGGACGAATTGCTTTGTGTTCGTTTTAGAGCTGCTGTACCTGATAGTTGGCGTCGGCGACGGATATGGGCAGCAGTGAGTCAGCATCGGGCCTCGGCGAACGTTGCGGCGCGCCTGGGGACTCGGTACTGCGCTCGTACAGCCGCTGCAGCGCGTGCCCCACTTCGCGGTAGATCTCCATTCTGAAGTGGGGTAGGAAATTTTCATACAACCGGCCTATTCATCAATACATATAATAAAACTGTAACTGGTCTGTGTCTGTACATAGAAGATTTTTAAGAAAAAAACTATGGAGAACTATAGATTATCCAGAATCCCGAAATTCCCACGAGAGCGAAGCCGCGGGACGTAGCTAGTCATATACCAATAAGCGCAGACGTACATGACAAGCGACTCACCTCCTATAATAGAGCAGCTGGCCCTCGCGGTCCTGCGCAGGCTGGTCGCTGCGGTAGTAGTGCAGCGCCTTGTCCTGCGGGTCCAGCTTGCTGACCACGCCCCAGTAGAAGCAGCATCCTCACCTCCTATAATAGAGCAGCTGGCCCTCGCGGTCCTGCGCAGGCTGGTCGCTGCGGTAGTAGTGCAGCGCCTTGTCCTGCGGGTCCAGCTTGCTGACCACGCCCCAGTAGAAGCAGCATCCTCACCTCCTATAATAGAGCAGCTGGCCCTCGCGGTCCTGCGCAGGCTGGTCGCTGCGGTAGTAGTGCAGCGCCTTGTCCTGCGGGTCCAGCTTGCTGACCACGCCCCAGTAGAAGCAGCATCCTCACCTCCTATAATAGAGCAGCTGGCCCTCGCGGTCCTGCGCAGGCTGGTCGCTGCGGTAGTAGTGCAGCGCCTTGTCCTGCGGGTCCAGCTTGCTGACCACGCCCCAGTAGAAGCAGCATCCTCACCTCCTATAATAGAGCAGCTGGCCCTCGCGGTCCTGCGCAGGCTGGTCGCTGCGGTAGTAGTGCAGCGCCTTGTCCTGCGGGTCCAGCTTGCTGACCACGCCCCAGTAGAAGCAGCATCCTCACCTCCTATAATAGAGCAGCTGGCCCTCGCGGTCCTGCGCAGGCTGGTCGCTGCGGTAGTAGTGCAGCGCCTTGTCCTGCGGGTCCAGCTTGCTGACCACGCCCCAGTAGAAGCAGCATCCTCACCTCCTATAATAGAGCAGCTGGCCCTCGCGGTCCTGCGCAGGCTGGTCGCTGCGGTAGTAGTGCAGCGCCTTGTCCTGCGGGCCCAGCTTGCTGACCACGCCCCAGTAGAAGCAGCATCCTCACCTCCTATAATAGAGCAGCTGGCCCTCGCGGTCCTGCGCAGGCTGGTCGCTGCGGTAGTAGTGCAGCGCCTTGTCCTGCGGGTCCAGCTTGCTGACCACGCCCCAGTAGAAGCAGCATCCTCACCTCCTATAATAGAGCAGCTGGCCCTCGCGGTCCTGCGCAGGCTGGTCGCTGCGGTAGTAGTGCAGCGCCTTGTCCTGCGGGTCCAGCTTGCTGACCACGCCCCAGTAGAAGCAGCATCCTCACCTCCTATAATAGAGCAGCTGGCCCTCGCGGTCCTGCGCAGGCTGGTCGCTGCGGTAGTAGTGCAGCGCCTTGTCCTGCGGGTCCAGCTTGCTGACCACGCCCCAGTAGAAGCAGCATCCTCACCTCCTATAATAGAGCAGCTGGCCCTCGCGGTCCTGCGCAGGCTGGTCGCTGCGGTAGTAGTGCAGCGCCTTGTCCTGCGGGTCCAGCTTGCGCGCGCACGCCGCACACAGCTCCACCACGCCCGAGTAGAAGCCCGACGACACCAGCTTGGCGCATACTAGCGGTAAGTTCACGTTCGGCGCCACGTCCTGAAAACAGTTTCGTCAAAAATCTTGAGATGATGAAAAAATAAGGAATACGCACGTGACTCCAGAATTGACAAACTGTTAGGAAAAAATCATTCATTCTTCATTGCTAAAAGAACATACCTATACAGTTGTTTTTTTTTTTTATTTTACCGTGATAGCCACTTTTTGATAATCCCTTAGTGAAATAAGACTCCTCAGATTTATACTCATAAACGTTAAAATTATTACAATTTTAAGATTAAAATGACAGAGCAATTACCTTACAAAGTTTCAAAGCTTGTTGCAGCATCTCTTCTCGCTCCGAAGGATTTTTCTGTTGTTTTGCGAACATTAATAACTCATTTGCCTGTAAAAAAATACATATTTATTTATATTGAATCCAGTTTTTTTATATTTAAAAAAATGTAAAATGTAAAAAGACATAAAAATAAAAGACTGAGAATAATATTGTTCGACAAAAATACAAATACATAAAATCAATCTTACTCTGTTCTCAAACTCACACGGCAAAAAATGTATCTATTTAAAAAGATACTAGGTTATCCTTGATAAGCTACCAAAATTAGAAAATTACTTACTTTAGAACAAATGGCGTCCTCTTGCCTGTACAAAGAAGGGCACAGTTGTCGTAGTTTCTGAGATATGCCGTCCACAGACGCGTTATCCCGTAGGTAGCCCGCCACCAGGGACCCCAGTAGGAGACACGCCACCTCCTGCCCGCCTACTAGCAATTCCCTGTTTCACAATTAATAATAATAATTCTTTATTGTCAGACCATAAAAATTCAAAAATGTGTTGTAGTAACAGTCTATTTTGATTTCTATTTTTATGAGTCATTGAATCTAAATACATTTGCATCGATAAATCAACCACCCGTACCAAAAAAAATAGATTTGTCTACAAAATAATTGACTTAGCGAACAAGAGTCTGCATTTCAAGATTGGTTGTGTGTGGGTTTGTTTGTTTGTTCCTGGCTATAGGTCCTGGATCCCTATGAAACTTGGCACAGGCTTTCTTGATTTATTTGAAAAATTTTGTCGAGAACTTTTTTCGATTGGGGGGAAAATGGGGGCAAAAAGGGGGAAGTTTGCTGTAGCGATATTTATGACCAGATTCCAATTATATTTGGAGGGAATATTGTACGTCTGATTCTGACAGGTTGTTGCGTGTTGTAGCGTTACGTTGAGTGAACGGAGCTCCGTTCGCGAGGTCTACTGTTCACAAAACCACTGTTACTGTTATATTAATTCGGTATTTTATTTTTATACTAGCTGTCGCCCGCGGCTTCGCCCGCGTGAGTTTCGCTTAGATGATTTTTGTGTTCCAAACTGTTTCAGATGTTTCGGATTTTTGTTTTTTATACGTCTACAGAAAATGTTCATTAGATCAATCAAGTTTAGCTAAGGCGCCATTTCCATATAGGTTTTAGTGTAGCTGGTCTCTTGAAGCTTTTCATCAGATGTTCCATATCTTCAATTTTTATACGTCAGCAGAAAATGCTCATCAGGTTGAACGACTTTTGTTAAGGCAACATTTCCATATTTCTTATAGTTTAGCTGTTCTGTTATGGTTCTTCATCAGGTGTTCCAGTTTTCAAAATCAATTATAGCCTATATGTTGCCCAGGCTTCATAGCTATACAACAAAAAAAGTTTCATTCAAATCCGTCCAGTAGTTTTTGCGTGAAACGCGTACATACATACAGACAGACAGACAGACAGACAGAGAAGAAATTCCAAAAAAATTTTTTTGCTTTCTAATATTCTTTTTAAGTCTCTCTCTACCCATTTTAGTCAAAAATATTAAATGTACAGACAAAATATTTTTACTGTTTTATTATATGTATAGATATAGATTGTTACCTAAAACTAGCCGCTTGTAGTGCACTCTGTTGTTCGGGCGGCAGACTTGCGGCGATAACGTGGAACTGATGTTCGCATAGGACCTTCCAAAGACTGAGCATTTCTATTGCCATTGCTGTGAAAAACAAATATGTTGAAATTATTTTTTAAATCTCGGAATTTTTTTTGGAAATTGTTGTTCATATAATCTGTCGCTGTTTTAACATGGAATTTGAGTTATATGTGATGTAGGGTTGTAGAATACAGAATTTCACTAAATCCTGGGGATTTTACAAAACAAAGTGATCTTAAAGGGTTCCGTTATTGTCTTTGAGGTACAGAACCGTAAAAACACGAGCGCTCATCTGTAACTCACCGATGAAGGTGTTGAGGGCGTGCAGCGAGGCGTGCTCGTCGGAGTGCGGCGGCGCCAGCGCGCGCTGCATGAAGCTGGCCACACGCTGCAGTCGCGTGCCACACGTGCTCGCCCGTCACTGTGCTGCTCATCTGTAACTCACCGATGAAGGTGTTGAGGGCGTGCAGCGAGGCGTGCTCGTCGGAGTGCGGCGGCGCCAGCGCGCGCTGCATGAAGCTGGCCACACGCTGCAGTCGCGTGCCACACGTGCTCGCCCGTCACTGTGCTGCTCATCTGTAACTCACCGATGAAGGTGTTGAGGGCGTGCAGCGAGGCGTGCTCGTCGGAGTGCGGCGGCGCCAGCGCGCGCTGCATGAAGCTGGCCACACGCTGCAGTCGCGTGCCACACGTGCTCGCCCGTCACTGTGCTGCTCATCTGTAACTCACCGATGAAGGTGTTGAGGGCGTGCAGCGAGGCGTGCTCGTCGGAGTGCGGCGGCGCCAGCGCGCGCTGCATGAAGCTGGCCACACGCTGCAGTCGCGTGCCACACGTGCTCGCCCGTCACTGTGCTGCTCATCTGTAACTCACCGATGAAGGTGTTGAGGGCGTGCAGCGAGGCGTGCTCGTCGGAGTGCGGCGGCGCCAGCGCGCGCTGCATGAAGCTGGCCACACGCTGCAGTCGCGTGCCACACGTGCTCGCCCGTCACTGTGCTGCTCATCTGTAACTCACCGATGAAGGTGTTGAGGGCGTGCAGCGAGGCGTGCTCGTCGGAGTGCGGCGGCGCCAGCGCGCGCTGCATGAAGCTGGCCACACGCTGCAGTCGCGCGCGCGTATGCCAAACGTCCTCGCCCGTCACTGTGCTGCTCATCTATAAGCATTATTCACGAAAAATTAACACAGTAATTAATAGAAAACATCACGGAAATTTAAACGCGGATACTTCTTCTTCTTTGCCTTTTCCCACATTAGGTGGGGTCGGCTCTCCTAATTTTTTGGCGCCAAGACATTCTGTCAAGGGTTGTCAGATACAATAGAAAAAAAATTAAAGTGCTAAAACAAAAGTGCTACTTACAAATTCCTTATGTTCCGGTGTCACCGATTTAGAGACGCATCTTAGATTCCAAAGGGGGGCGAGAATTCTTCCAACATAGATATAAAGTCCATTATGCTTTGCACTGTATTCCACTTGCATAGGGTAGTTTGGGTCTCGTTGCTGTGACATGTTTCCAACAAATGAAGACTGGTTGAAGTGTGCGGGACTCAACATGTTTTGGTGGAATGGTGATTGTGGCATTAGGGACTGGTTAGGAGATCCCGGGAAAGATTGGTTCATTTGCCCTTGCTGGAAGGAGTGACTCAGTTTCCCTTGTTGTATTTGGCTCTGTGGACCTCGCATCATCATTGGCGTGGACATTTGACGAGGCGAGAACTTTGGAGAGGCTGGAAAAATGTTAAAAAGTATGTAATGACTAGCGACCCACCCCTGCTTCGCACGGTAATCTTTACTATAGATACGGAATAAATTACTTGAATTATAGTAAAAACCTGATTCGAAATCAGTCACGCACTTGAAAAGATAGTGTATAGATACAATATTTAATATACTATGTCTTATTGATTGAAAAAAATTGTGTTCAGTCATCTATGCCTGGAATCCCATATCGACGTATTGCTTCTCACCTATATTAGATGGCATCTGAGAATTCTGCTGATGGTATATAGGCGTGGGGGTCAGTTGATTCCCGTACAAGGAGAACGCCCGGGCCGCCCACTCGTTGATGGAGAGGTCGCTAGTGGACGTGTCTTCACATGCCAGGTACAACGCGCACGCGCATGCTTCTTCTACGTCGTGCAACTGTTGAAATTGTAATATTAAATTGTAATCTAGAATTTTATTTTCAAGATTTGATTGGTTTCCATTGGCCCTATAAAGACCACTCATATTTTTTCTTTAATATCTCTAATGATACGTTAGCCTAAGGCCACACTATAGGTGCTAAGCTTAGAGACAAGCTAGGAGCTACGCTTTTGTACAAGATACACAATGGCCACATACAGGGCATACTAGCTTGGTGACACTATTTACTTTGTTGATGAGAATACAACAAAATTGCAAAGTCACTAGGCAACTATTCAAAATTACCTAACACCGCTGTTCGCTACTCTACGCGCTTGATGACTATCCAGGCTCCTAGCTAGGCGCGTCGCTCGCAGTGTGGCCGCTCCGATATTATGCCCTACGTCTATTCACTAGGATCAGTTACTAAGTAACTCCCTTGGCTCTTAGCACTAAGCGAGGCTCCTTGTAGTGTGGTCTTAGTCTCAGATTTTTTATGTATATATAGATATATTAGGGTGGAACGTAATATTTTTTTCTGATTTTAAATGTCTTATCTTAAGTTACAAAATCCCAGGTTCGAATCCTGCCCGGGCTACATGAGTTTGTATACCAATCTGACTCATGTTAGTTTTCATCGACCACCACTTGCTTCTGGTAAAGGAAAACATCGTGAGGAAACCTGCACTCTGGTTGATGATTATCAGCTAGTGTGTGCAATGGAGAAGGCAATGGCAAACCACTCCATTAAAATTGCCATGAGAGTCGTGTGTGTTTCATTCCATATAATGACTACGACCCTCAGTCATGAGGAAATACGACTAAAGAGAAAGATCTTAAGTGAAAAGTTTATGCCTTTTGGTATAAAATAAACACATTTAAAATATAAATTAGAAAAAAAAACATGTCTCACCTGGAAGAAGTCCTTGACGGGCGCGGCGTCCGGTCCGCGGCAGTCGCGCAGCAGCTGCCGCAACAGCTCGGGCGCCGCGCCCGCCGCCAGCACCGCCGCGCCCGCGCCAGTCACCACCGCCCAGCGCGACTCGCGCCACGCCTCTGTTATAGCATTTACACAATCTTAATTTCTGATATGATGTTGTACAGTACTACAGCTTGTGGTGCCCACTGTACTAGGGGAGAACTGGTTGTGTTCTAAAGTTACAAAGTGCCATCTAGCGAAAAAAAATAAAAACTAAAGATGTAAACATTGGTTAAGTGAGTGGTGAGTTTGCATATTTTAACACTTTCGTTAACATATATTTATAAACGTTTAACAGATGAAGACAATAGTGTTGTGTCTTTTGTTAGAAAAAACATTACAATAATATTATATTTTCACTTCTCATGCTCTGAAAGTGCTTATTTGTGAAGGATATAGGCTGCACAAAAACGAATTTTGTGCACAAGGGCATTAATGTATCTACTCATAAATGTATGTATATTAAGGCAAAGAAAATGGACCTTACAGCCAAACACAATAAGAAGTTCATAGATAGAATTTGTTACATATTTTATAATATTTACTTTAGTTTATTTGCCTTAGGTGTTTTTATGACATAAATAATATTAAAATAATTTAATTATGTAATTTAAGGACGCATTTACAAAAAGACGCGCTTCAATTTTAGGTATTTGATTGTACTACTACATGCGCAGGGCACACAGTCACAGCGACGCACGCTAAGCGGGAATCTTTTGAACAAACACATTTTGATACTTTTAATATTATTTTTTGTAGAATATTTATTTTATATTAGTATTTTTTTTATCTATACATATAATAAAACAGTAAAAATATTTTGTCTGTACATTTAGTATTTTTGACTGAAATGGATAGAGGGACACTTAAAAAGAATAATAGAAAGCAAAAAAAAATATTTGGAATTTCTTGTCTGTCTGTATGTATGTATGTACGCGTTTCACGCAAAAACTACTGGACGGATTTAAATGAAACTTTCAATCAATAAATGTTTTACTTTAGAATGTTTAGGTTTGAACTAATTTGATTTATTTTTAACAAAATTCAACAAAAAGTACAGTGAAGATTGTTTACATGATAGGACTGGTAAGAATAAATAGAGTTTAGTGAAAAACTCTATCTCGAAGCTCTGAGAGCTTCTGAGTAATAAAATATTATTGAGGTATTTATAAAAACTGTTATATGATGATATCTATAACAGTTATCGCAATAAAGATATGTTGAGGCAGAATGTCCAATTCGCAAAATGTCCAATTTGCTAAATGTATATTTTGCAAATTTGACATTCTGCGAACTGGACATTTTGCGTTTTGGACATTTTGCGATTAGAACATTTTGCGAATTAGACATTTTGCGAAATGAACATTTTGCGAATGGGGCATTCTGTGTATTGGACATTCTGCGAACTGAATATTTTGCAAATTAAACGTTTTGCGACCGCTGGACCTTTTGCGAATTGGATGAATCATATAGGTAGGCTGTGATATAAGTATGGATTTGACATTAAAAAGGATTTCCCCCAAGTTGCCCCCATTGGGGAGGGATTTTTGAAGCGGCTGTGAAATCCGCAAAGACCTACCTCCGCCGCATTATCGGAGAAACGGCTCTAACTTTTGAAGAGCTGGCCACAGTGTTTTGTAAAGTTGAGGCGGTCCTCAACTCTCGTCCTCTCTGTCCGCTATCTCCAGATCCAAATGACTTGGAAGCTCTCACCCCTGGTCATTTTTTGGTGGGAGGGCCTTTGAATGCCCTGCCCGAATACCCGTGGAAGGACGAACGCGTATATCGGTTGTCGCGTTTTCAAATGTTGCAGCAAATGAGCCAGGACTTTTGGCGTCGCTGGTCGCTTGAATATTTGCATTTGCTGCAGCAAAGAGTGAAGTGGACAGACAGGACTGAGCCTCCCAGGGAGGGTGATTTAGTATTGTTAAAAGAGGCAAATTTGCCCTCATTGCTTTGGCGACGAGCTCGCATATTACGTTTGATTCTTGGCGGAGATGGCACTCCGCGTGTGGCTGAGGTGTTGGTCGACGGTTCGATTTTAAGGAGAGGTGTGACCTCTCTCGCCCGCCTTCCCGTAGAGTAAGCTAGCGGTCTGCTTCTCAGACCGGGACGGGGGGATGTTTGTAATATAATTGCGTGAAACGAAACGCACGCGTTTCCTATTGTCGCCACCAGGCGTTCGGGGTTCTCACATTGCTCGCGTAAAATGGCGTCGCGGACGGTCGCCTATGTCCTGTGCGATATCGGTTTGTTTAAATACGCGAGAGGTCCCGCGTCCCTTTGTCTAAAACCACGTTGATTGTTGGTTAGTTTGAATTATAATTGTGAGTTTCCCTTTTGTTAAATAACTATGGAACGTTTGTGTTTGTGAAACCTTTTACTTGGACTGTTTGTTGCGAACGACGTGACCTGTGGCTGCCTGGAGACGCCGAAACCTGTTGCCGAGTGGAACTGCTAGACGGATCAGGTATTTTTTCTGGGGATTGAGATCTCATGGGGTAGGTTGGGTGATTTAGGGAACACCACCTCCTCCGAAGACACCCCAACTTGGATTAAGAAGTCAACTTGGTGAGTTTCATAATAAATTTAGTTACTTAGTTATTAGTACATAGGGCTCTATAGCTCCCTTTATAAGCTATAGTGGTAGCAGACTGCGTATAGGTTAGGTTAGGTTAGTCGGACAGACGTAGTGCCGGGTCGAGGTTTTTACCGGTATTTTTTTTACCCGGTAATTTTTTTCGGTACCGAACCCTCCCGCCATTTCGTTTGCCCGGATTCTCTGCGCACATTTTCTGGTAAAAGGTCCAATTCGCAAAAGGTACAATTTGTAAAATGTATTGGACATTTTGCGAATTGGACATTTTGCGAATTGGGCATTCTGTGAATTTGACATTCTGTCTATGGATTTCGCAAATGGTCCAATTCGCAAAATGTCCAAATCGCAAAATGTCCAATACATTTTACGAATTGGACCTTTTACGAAATCCATACTTATATCACAGCCTACCTATATGATTCATCCAAAGCGCAAAAGGTCCAGCGGTCGCAAAACGTTTAATTTGCAAAATGTTCAGTTCGCAGAATGTCCAATACACAGAATGCCCCATTCGCAAAATGTTCATTTCGCAAAATGTCTAATTCGCAAAATGTTCTAACGCAAAATGTCCAAAACGCAAAATGTCCAGTTCGCAGAATGTCAAATTTGCAAAATATACATTTAGCAAATTGGACATTTTGCGAATTGGACATTCTGCCTAAACATATCTTTATTGCGATAGATATCATCATATAACAGTCTTTATAATGTAATAAAATGTCTAATAAATTTTGCAAAATGTTCAGTTCGCAGAATGTCCAACACGCAAAATGTCCAGGTCGCAGAATGTCCAATTCGCAAAATGTCTAATAAATTTTGCAAATTGGACATTTTGCGAATTGGACATTTTGCGAATTGGACATTTTGTGAATTGGACCTTCTGCGAAATCCATACTTATATCACAGCCTACCTAAGTATATGATTCATACAGTCGGTCGTCGAAAGCCCCTATTTGCTTAGAAAATCGCAGACATGCAAGATACATACTGACTGGATATCGAAGCGCATTTATTATAAAAATGCTTAAAAAAATACATAAAAAAAAAACATACTTCGAAACATATAACCTCCTCCTTTTTTGGGAAGTCGGTTAAAAATAATAAAAACTACGCATGTAATCAGATTACTGACTACTGTAATCAAAACTAACGATTACAAATGTAATCATGATTGAAAGTAATCTAGATTAAAAGTAATCATGATTGATGTAGTCATGATTACTTTCAATCAGATTATTAATCCGATTACAAAAGTAGTTACGCCCAACTCTGCCTATGGCAACTTTCCGTCTCCATCATCAGGACGCTGGACTTCATGTAGGACCAGAGTACTAAAGAACACAAACCAAACAAGCCCAAACTCGACCAGGTTACATGGTTTAGTTACAGAGTTCCTATGGCAACCTTCCGTCTCCATCATCAGGACGCTGGACTTCATGTAGGACCAGAGTACTAAAGAACACAAACCAAACAAGCCCAAACTCGACCAGGTTACATGGTTTAGTTACAGAGTTCCTATGGCAACCTTCCGTCTCCATCATCAGGACGCTGGACTTCATGTAGGACCAGAGTACTAAAGAACACAAACCAAACAAGCCCAAACTCGACCAGGTTACATGGTTTAGTTACAGAGTTCCTATGGCAACCTTCCGTCTCCATCATCAGGACGCTGGACTTCATGTAGGACCAGAGTACTAAAGAACACAAACCAAACAAGCCCAAACTCGACCAGGTTACATGGTTTAATTACAGAGTTCCTATGGCAACCTTCTGTCTCCATCATCAGGACGCTGGACTTCATGTATGACTAGAGTACTAAGGAAGACAAAACACACACTGGAATATTAACGAAGAAAAATAAAAAGGTACTTTCTTTTCCGCACAAGTATCAAAACCAGTTGATCTAACTGAGTTTTCGTATATGCACAGCGATGTATTTGTCCGTGGGATTTTGCTGCGTAGCGACAGGGAGCGACACAGGGACGACCTTTCACAGAGGCTCACATGAGCCGACTGAAGCTTCGTTCGAAATGTTCGTCACTTTATACTATAGAAAAACGAAACAGTTAAACTGATAATTTTTATTTTATATAAATTTTGTTAAAACTTGATGGTTTTTTTTGAAATAAATAATATTGATTATATATATTATATGTTTCTATTTTTCTTTTAAAGAATATTTCACAAATTACTCAGTTTTTTATACCGAAACCTTACCCTGTTTTCGTTGTTTTCGCGGAAAGAGGCTAGGAAAAACTAATTTTATAGTATTTAATACTACTTTTTACACAAAATAAAATAGAAACTAATATAGTCAAAGGTTTACAGTACCCATCAGTACCCGTAACACTTTATAAAATTCAATGAATTTATCGGAAATCGACCCGGCAAATGGCAAATTTCATTGATTTTTGTAAACGCGTCCTTAAGAAAATTATTATTACAAAATTAATTTAATAGTAGGCTGTATAGGTCTGCAGCCCAAGCCTTATATCAATGTCGTAAGATGTAAAAAAAATAAAACGGCGGGAAATAGTTATTGTTTTTTCGTGCGTTTACTGTTTCATTTCCTCGCAATCGAAGAGAAAAGCAGAGTTTATAACTCGGCCACAAAACGTTTTTATCCTCGACATTACTATCAGCCCTCGCCTTCGGCTGTTGAAAAATGGTTCGTTTTGTGCACTTATTGTAAAATTTATTATTGACACTAAAAAAACAACAAGAATTAAATATTCGCCCAATGAAAAATCTCACAAATCTCATGTCACAGAAACACGCGAGCACACCATCACAATGTGTACCTCTCTTAGCCAGCAGCGGCGCGGAGAGCGTGGCGTGCAGCGGCGGCAGCTGCGTGAGCGCCCAGGCCGGGCCGTCCAGCGCCAGCACCGTGTGCGCCTCGCTGAAGGCGCTGCCGCCCGGCACCACGCGCGATAGGCACCACAGCGTCTCCGCCTCGCCGCCCCCGCCAGCCGAACAAACCATCACAATGTGTACCTCTCTTAGCCAGCAGCGGCGCGGAGAGCGTGGCGTGCAGCGGCGGCAGCTGCGTGAGCGCCCAGGCCGGGCCGTCCAGCGCCAGCACCGTGTGCGCCTCGCTGAAGGCGCTGCCGCCCGGCACCACGCGCGATAGGCACCACAGCGTCTCCGCCTCGCCGCCCCCGCCAGCCGAACAAACCATCACAATGTGTACCTCTCTTAGCCAGCAGCGGCGCGGAGAGCGTGGCGTGCAGCGGCGGCAGCTGCGTGAGCGCCCAGGCCGGGCCGTCCAGCGCCAGCACCGTGTGCGCCTCGCTGAAGGCGCTGCCGCCCGGCACCACGCGCGATAGGCACCACAGCGTCTCCGCCTCGCCGCCCCCGCCAGCCGAACAAACCATCACAATGTGTACCTCTCTTAGCCAGCAGCGGCGCGGAGAGCGTGGCGTGCAGCGGCGGCAGCTGCGTGAGCGCCCAGGCCGGGCCGTCCAGCGCCAGCACCGTGTGCGCCTCGCTGAAGGCGCTGCCGCCCGGCACCACGCGCGATAGGCACCACAGCGTCTCCGCCTCGCCGCCCCCGCCAGCCGAACAAACCATCACAATGTGTACCTCTCTTAGCCAGCAGCGGCGCGGAGAGCGTGGCGTGCAGCGGCGGCAGCTGCGTGAGCGCCCAGGCCGGGCCGTCCAGCGCCAGCACCGTGTGCGCCTCACTGAAGGCGCTGCCGCCCGGCACCACGCGCGACAGGCACCACAGCGTCTCCGCCTCGCCGCCCCCGCCAGCCGAACACACCATCACCAAAGTCCCTACGACGAAAAAAAAAAATATAACTACAATACAATACCAATGAAAAACCTCGTGAGCAAATCTGCAGGCTGACTGTTACGGTACTGTTTAGTTTACTAGTGTGTATACAGCATGGTAATGTGCATCATAGACAACTTCACACGAAATCAAATTACATTACATATTTAATATTTTTATTGGCAAATATTAACTCACCATTTTCATATACAGCACTATGGACTTGTTTAGGTTTAAGTACTGATGCGTTGGGAGTGAATCCCGGCGGTAGCCTCACATGGAGGAGTGTGAGGTACTGAGGTCTTTGTGACCCACCTTGACTCGCGCTGAAAATACATTTTCTACATGAAATATAAAGTCAGTTTTATTTTCTTACAATTTTGGTCTATCTGTTGTATTGCTGCTGAAGGCATCTTAATAAGCTGCTTAAAATCTAAAATATTAACAATAGAAAATTCTACGAGAATAAAGTCACAAGCAAATGCTATTAAAGTGAACTTACTCCCCACTCCCAGTACTAAAGTACAGTCTTGCTCCTGTTTGTGTAACAGCTACTAGATTCAAGTGTTCAGACTCTGATTCATCCACTGCTGATATTGCTACCACTGGTTTAAAATTGTTAGCCTCTAACGTCCTGAAAGAAATGATCACAAAAAATTTAGACATAATAATATGTAACATAGCCCAAACAACAGTCAATCCTAGGATTTTTCAGCAATTACTAAGACTAATTTTTTGTTGGCTTGTGATCACTATTAAATGCGACTAATTCATTATTTATTATATAAATCAACAATATAGATAGAAAATGTATGAATGACACACAGTGGCAGTGATTACACAAAAAAAACTTACTTGACAATATCCATTGCTGAAGACACTATTTTTCCTTGCGTCAGTCTTACAACTCTGCTCAGACTTTCACCATCACTCCCTAAATCAAACACTTCTATGCAGCCTTTCTCACTCAGTGTGTACAAAATATGCCGAGAATTATCCACTTCAATTCTAACTATTGGGTCTTCGTCATATAATGCAGCATTCAAAAATGAAGGCACTAGGAAAGATAATGCACTAGTGGAATGGTTAACTTTTTTACAATGTTTACCAAACCATCCTAATTGAGCCTGAAATAAAACAATATTGAGAAAATTAATTAAAGCTAGTATTAACTGTATATACTCATACTCCATTAAGGCCCGGCACCAACAGCATGAGGGGGAGAATTTAATATGAGCTGCCCTAGGAGTGAGAGGGATGTGCAGATTCTCTTGCGCCTTGGTTTTTGCAGAGCGAACACATGCAGCATTAATTAGATTATCATTTATAGATAAGTATTTTTTATTTACCTGGTAAGAGATTTCATAAAGGCACCCATCTTTCCCACCCATAAAAATTCTGCCCTTAGCTGTTGATTTAACCGACATCATTGAAACACCATCAGTTGGCAAAACAAACACTGGTTCTGGTACTAAATGAATCTCCTGAAAGTCGCTATTATCATTTTTACTAGCAGAAAATGTTACACCTGTAAAATAATATAAATATTAATTATAAGTTGTTGCAAAACCAACACTTTAATAAAAAAAAATTAAGGTAATTAGTATTGAAATAGATACTGTGATCACCTATCTATGGGCCAATGATGTATGTATAATTATAATTTGTAAAAAAAAAATAAAGCCATATTTACCTAATACAACTATTTCAACTGTAGTAGTTAATACTAATAAATATTTAACAAAACTTTGAAAGACACCAGGCTTTGGTTTCACTAATCCGACACTGACAATGGTCTCGCCCAGTCCATCAAAATAAGCTACATCACTGCCATGTTCAAAAGCCCAAACATAAATATTACTGTCAATAGCCAGCCAAACTCTGCTTATCTCTGGAAAAACTCCCATTAAACAATGACACTGCATATCTGATAAAAGATGTTAAAGAAATTTTTTGGATAGGTTCTAAACATTAATAAGAGTATTAGTATAACTAGATTTAATCACAATATCAAAAACACCTGTACTGATTTTTAATCTCCAAAATGAACCTAGGTAGGTGTGACACAAATTTTATATAAGCTGAGCAAATGCCTTTCACTAGTATGGTTAATAAAAAGGATACGGGCAAAATGTTCCATAATTTCAGGTGGCAATGGCACTTTGTTCAATATCTTTAATTGAGATAGGTTGGGGTGATTGAGGAGGGATGCCAAATTTCTGTAGTCGCCTGCATTTAAACCACTGCATGTTGGGCTTCTTTGTGCCGCTATACCTGTTATCTAAAAATTAAATTTAAAAATTATAATCAGGTTAAACAAATATGAATATAATCATTCAATGCTGTTACAAACTTGTAAAAATTAGCTAGCTTCTACTTCCAGAGAAAAACATATTGTGTGCTTCAAGAGTACAATATTTCATAGTCAATATTATTTGCTTGTATGATAGGTAGGTAGGTACTTATTATTTTTATTACCAATGTAGACAATAATGACAGATTATCTGAAATCCTTAAGAAAGTTGAGTTCCCGGATATTATTAGAGGTGACTTTAATCATAATTGTTTGGTGCAATAAAGTATTTCTACTTCTACTTTCTAAATGTATATCAAAATCATACCTCCAAAAACGAAGGGCGCGAATTGTCCGCGTTTATATACCGGTCCAAGGTGCAACCAGCCAACTCAAGACTTTCCAGTTGCATTTTGGTAGCGTCTATTGGACGAGGACCATCTATGCTTTTAGTTATGACACTCGGCATCTAAAAACATTAAAGAGATGCCAAAATCTTCATATCATCTAAAAACTTACAATATTATTGTAACTTTTGAGGTTATATTGAAACGTCAAATTGGACATAATATCAACATACCTTCTAAAAATGTTCCCTCTTGAACTCGTAGTATTAAAGACACTAAAATATTTCAAATAATTTGTATTCAATAATTTCATCGAGTGTTCAATATTTTCAATTATATTAATAAACAGGAGACATTAGAGTGTATTTCAAATAAAAAAACTAGAACAAACAAACGGTTGTATTTTATAATCAGTACTACCAACCCAACAGTACCAACTGCCAATGCCAACCAACCACAGACTAGCTAGCTCTAGCACAAACTAGTGTTGCAGCGCAGCAATATTGTTGACATCGATAATATTGTGTTGTTATCTGTGATAGAGAATTAGTTTAGCTCTGGCTAGAGGAGAGGAAAATTAATGAGGGATTTTCCGAGACCCAAATTAAAAAAATAAATAGTTCCAGATGAATTCATAGGTGGCGCTTAGTAAAAGGCGAGGCCATTCAAAAAGCAAAAATGCACGGTATTGGCATTTAAAAAAATAAAACCTAATAAAAAAACATCTAAAAAGTATCAATATTGTGATTTGTGCAACTGTCAAACTGTTATTTGATTTTTTTCTACCTCTGGCTGACAATAAAGAGCGCACAATATAGGTACAGCCATTATTACGACTCAGCTTACAATAAACCGCCATCTGTTGAGACTTTTTTATACTGATTTTTTTTTTCTTAATTTAGCTGTCAGAAAAATCGCTCATTAGTGTTGGTGTAATGGGCGATTTTAAACCTAAATTTAAAAAAAATAGTTCCAGATTACTTCATAGATGGCGCTTAGTAAAAGGCGAGGCGAGTCCATGCAGAAAGCAACAATGCAAGGGATTGGCATTTCTTTGAAATAAAACAAACATCTAAAAATATCAATATTGTTACGTGATTTTTTTTCTGCCTGTGGTTGACAAGTAAAAGCGCACAATATAGATACAACCTTTTACGGTTCGGCTTTCATAATACACGATCTTTTGAGATTTTTTTATATGATTTTTTTTCTGAATGAGTTGTCAAAAAATCACTCATAGCAATAGAATAGTATATTGGTTGATAGTAACGTGATACTATCGTGACCTCGAAAATCACTTTACATACCATTGATATTATTAAAAATGAGTATTGCTAAAGTTCAATAGTATCGATGCTATCGGTAGTATTGATACTTTTATAGGTATCGATAGTTAGTATGCGTGTTGATAGTATCGACACTATCGATAACTTCGACAGTATGAAGAAAATATGTCGATAGTTATTCTACAAAACTATCGAAATGATATATACTATAGATATTATCTTACCTAGCTCTATGGATATTATCGACACGAATCCTATCAATCAATAGTACCAAAACTATCGAATCGATAGTAATTGTACCGAAACTATCGGTAATATTGATACTATTGATCTTTAACTGGGCAATACCATATTGCCCATTTTTCACTATCGATAATCCTATCGACTGTGATTGATTACACAAGGGAACAATTTTTCGACTTTTTTTTGGTGCCTTACAGTTACTACAGACCTAAATGTGTATGTATAATATAGGTCCAATTATGAATTTCCCCCATCAGCTCAGATTTCAGAAAAAAAATGTATCATAAATTCAAAATTCAGTGTTTCGCTGCTAGTTTGGGATATTATTGTAATTAGTAGTTCTATACTTTTTGTCATGGTTTGTAGCTGTAAGTATTATATTGTTTAATATTACACAGCAATTTAATTTTAAATATTACAATTATTCTTTCTTCCCAAAAACTTTTTTGAAATTTTATGATAATTTCTCCATACAAGAACTATAATTGTAAAGTATATGGAGAAATTATCATAACTTTCAAAAAAGTTTTTGGGGGGAAAATATAATTGTAATATTTAAAATTAAATTGCTGTGTAATATTGAACAATATTATAATACTTACAGCTACAAACCATGACAAAAAGTATAGAACTACTAATTACAATACTATCCCAAACTAGCAGCGAAACACTGAATTTTGAATTTTTGATACATTTTTTTTTCTGAAATCTGAGCTGATGGGGGAAATTCATAATTGGACTTATATTCCAGACATATAGGTCTATCAAAAAAAACAAGTAGCTTTTAAGCAACCATAATGCTGTTGCCTCGTGTTATCAAGGTCAACTATCGATAGCAAATATCAGCTTTTGTCAACACTAGGGAACGGGATAAGAATGGGGATGATGCTACCAACCAACAAAATCAAACAAGAATGAAAGCTAAGGAAAACCTATGTGGGGAGCGCGCGCTTCCTATTGTACTTTAAAACTTAGAAAAAGGATCGGCCAAGTGCGAGTCAGACTCGCGTTCCTACTGAGACTGAGGGTTCCATATACCTATAGATATGAAATATACCTACTTACTAAAAAACGTGCTAATCATGCAATGCTTATTTTATTATTATGTGGCTGTTTTTACAATGCAGATTATTACAAAAACACCACAAAATATATTTTCTATTAAGTTTCTAATCGCGCAAAGCGTTCAATGGTGGGCAATCATTAAAAAAAAATTCACAGACCTCGTGATCTACACGGCTTGAAAGGGCATTGAAAATGAATCTACCTATTATAGATTATAAAAAAATAAAAATTAAAAATCATGTTTGTTATATATTTTTACTAGCTGCTGCCCGCGGCTTCGCCCGCGTGAGTTTCTTTAGATGAAAAATCTTTTTGTGTTCCAAACTGTAGTAACCTAAACTCCAGTACTCAAAATTTCAGCTATTTGGTTATCCCGTGTCCCGCGGGAATATATTAGGTACTCGTAGTACAGTCGCGGTGTTAAAACGAATGAAAAGTGATATTTCATTCAAAAAACGATCTTCGTCTGCTCGTTATCTACAATTTCCCGTGTACCACCACTCCCACCCCGAGTCCCTCTTTATCCTACCCTCCAGTCTATTTATACGTCAGTAGAAAATGCTCATCAGGTTGAACGACTTTTTCTAAGGCCCCATTTCCATTTTTTATAGAGTAGCTAATCTCTTGGAGTTCTTCATCAGATGTTCCATAAACTTCAATTTTTATACGTCAGCAGAAAATGTTCATCAGGTTAAACGACTTTTGCTAAGGCGCCATTTCCATATATGTAATAGTGTAGCTGGTCCCTTGGAATTCTTCATCAGATGATCCTGATCTTCGATTTTTATACGTCAACAGAAAATGCTCGTCAGATTGATAAACTTTTCCAAAGGTACCATTTCCATATTTCTTATAGTTTAGCTGTTCTGTTAAGGTTCTTCATCAGGTATTCCAGTTTTCAAAATCAATTAAAGCCTATATGTTGCCCAGGCTTAATAGCTATACAACAAAAAAAGTTTCATTCAAGCCGTTACCGTTCCCAGCAGTTATTGCGTGAAACGCGTACATACATAAAGACGGACAGACTGTCTGTCTGTCACAGACAAACAGATAGACAAAAAATTCCAAAAAAATGTTTTTCTTTTTGCTTACTGTTATTCTTTTTAAGCGTCCCTCTATCAATTTCAGTCAAAAATACTAAATGTACTGTACAGAAAAAATATCTTTACTGTTTTATTATTATTCCCACGACCCCTTTATGCTGTTAAAAATCTTAATAGCGCGAAGTAGAAATCACCAAAATGGCGCAACGCCATCTATTGGAAACATTGAGAAATAATGTCAGTTTACATTTCTCATTTTATCAACGCCATCTATTGGATATTTTTCTTGGCACAATCAGTAGATGACCGGAAATAAATTTGCAAATGAATTTATTCGTTTCTTTTCAAAATTAAAAAAAAAGTAAGAAAATAATTCTAGAAATCAAATAAAAAACGAAAACAGAAAATTATTGTTTGTGGCAGGATTTGATCCAGCTACTTACTTCCAGCTACTTTATTGAAAAATTTCTTTACAAAAATATTTAAAAAATATAGAATTCTAAAAAACTAATACAAAATGCAAAAAAAAATTGGAAAAAAAAGTCACATCTGGCAGGATTCGAACCCTCTACTTAAAAAAATAATCCGCGTCCTCTACCGATAGGCCAACATACGTACATTGCTTGTAACTGGCGAAATTTCAAATGGGACTTGTCTATAGGTACGCAAATTCACCCCTTTTTTTAGACTGTAAGGGTTGAAATTGTGAATAACCCTTTCTTATGTGGGCAGTATATTGTATAATGAAGACACTAACTAAATTTCACGTTTATAGCTTTTATAGTTTCGGTTTTGTGATGATGAATTAGTTTACCTCCCCCTTTTTACCCCTTTAGAGGTTGAATTTCAAAAAACGCTGAAACACGCCATTGGTTATTTTTGTTGAGAAGCATTCTTGCCAAGTTTCAAGTAAATCAGTGAAGATTTTTTTTTTTATATATTTAAACTTTGCCCTCAATTTTAACCCCCTTAGGGGTCTAATTTTGAAAAATCCTTTCTTATCTGAGCACTACGTATTAACATAAAACTTCGGTCCAAATTTCAAGTTTATAACTTTTATGGTTTAGGCTGGTCGTTGATTTATCAGACACCCTTGTCTTTCAAGTTTATAGCTTTTATGGTTTAGGCTGGGCGTTGATTTATCAGACACCCTTGTTCTTTTATATATATAGATAGGTAGATAGATTTCCCATTACCGTACAATTTCTCATAAATATGCAACCAATTTATCCGAAAAAAGTGTACCTAATAACCTAAAATGTTCCTTGGTTCAATACCTACCAAGATGCTATTTTTTTTTATTTTTGAGGCCCCGTTCTCGAGATATCGAAAATTTTCTGTGAAAACACACGATTATTCGGTCGAAAAATGTCGGTTTTTTTCACAGATATAATTTTTTTTTTTAAATATTATTATATGTCTGTGGTATTTTTTCGATTTCCAAAAAAAGTTTTTGTCTTTTTCTAAATACTTTTTACATCTTCTTAAAGCCCTTTAAATTCCGCGTCTTTTGAGCCCTCGTACGTCCACAACTTCTTTTTAAAACCCGTCGAATTTAATTTTCAGTAAGAACGCGTAATTTTTCGGTCGAAAGTGAAAGTTAAAATTTTTTTTTTTTTTAAAACCAAAAATATTTTTTTTATCCAACTTTTCCAAAATGTAGAAGATAAGTAAATGTAGAAGTGTGTAGAAGATGTAAAAAGTTTACATCTTCTTAAAGCCCTTCAAATTTCGCATCTTTTGAGCCCTCGTGGAGTGCATCAAGATCGGAGTGGAGAACCATTCAAGAGGCATACGTTCAGCAGTGGACGCAAATATGCTGAGAAGAAGAAGAAGAAGAAGAAGAAGAAGAGCCCTCGTACGTCTTTGTAGCCCCTAAACCTCAGGGTATCACGGGCGAGTCGCACTTTCAGCATAATGGGGGTCTACAAGAGCAAACGAAAAAACATTTTCAATGTTAAAAAAATATTTCTGTGGTCTAATCGTTATTTTTCATAGATAATTACACCATGGAAGTAATAAATACTTTGTTGTACAAAGTACTTATTACTTCCATGAATTACACTTCGAGCAACAAGGACTTCCGCGCGCGGCACGGAGTCCGTGTTGCTATATATGTAAAAAAAAAAATTATTTCTGTGTACTACACTACTAAAAAAAAATACTACGACGTCTGTGTTATTTTTCTCCATGATGACTCCCAATCACAGAAATATTTTTTTTTTAAATATAAAAATAATATTATTATATGTCTGTGCTCCCAATGGAGACAGAGGGTGGATGCAGAGAGAAAAAAATGGGTAGATGATAACCTCGTTTCGTTCTTAGAGTATAGTAGTACCTTCTTTGATGATTACCTACTAAAACGCACAGACTAAAACGTAATGATTACATTATTACCATCGAGATATTATGTACATGGAAGTAGTAAGTAGTACTTATTACTTCCATGATTATGTACTAACGCACTAGAGGAGCTACCCCAAACAAAATTTTTGTTCCAATTTCGTATATTCAAATATGTTCGATGCAGCGCTGTCACAATTATTGACCAAGATCATATAGTACAGAATGGATATACTGGAAGAGATAAGGAAGTGAATGATTTATTTATTTGTTTCTTTACTCTCATCAATATCAATACATATATAATATACTAGCTTTTGCCCGCGGCTTCGCCCGCGTGAATTTCCCACGGGAACAGTGCTTTTTCCCGGGATAAAAAGTAGCCTATGTGCTATTCCAGGTCATTATCTACCTCTGTACCAAATTTCATCGAAATCCGTCCAGTAGATTTTGCGTGATTGAGTAACAAACAACCTCACAAACTCACAAACTCACATCCAAACTTTCGCATTTATAATATTAGTATGGATTCAATCAATATCTATACATATAATAAAACTGTAACAAGTCTGTGTCTGTACATAGGAGATATTTAAGAAAAAAAAAACTATGAGGGGTCTTTATAGGGCCAATAGAAGCCAAAACCATTTTTTTTTTCGAATTTTTGTCTGTCTATATGTTTGTACACGTATCACGCAAAAACTACTGGACCAAATTTGATGCGGTTTTCACTGTTGTATTTTTAAAGGTCTAACTTAAAATCTACCGTAGGTTTCATCTTAATACGCCGCTCACAAGACATATATACATTTTGACATGTCTCAAAACATAAAAGCCCCAAAATAAAATAAACAGAAGAAAATCTAGCGTAGGTTTCACCTTGATCCGTCACTTAGAATCTCAGATATTAACAATAATAAATTACGCACGGACAAAGTTCGTGGACATAAGCTAGTCAACGAATAAAACCATAATTACGATTTGAAATTAACTTTATTTTCCTTTAAACAGAATAAGTTTAGTAAGTTCCTGATGCCCAGACAAATAATCATTTGAAATATATCTTAGTCGAGATTTTTTTTGGACAAACCTTATCTATGCTTCCCTTTTTTATGATCAGGACGTCGTCATCGCGACCTTAAAAAAATATATAGCATTACCTAGAGGCAGGTATATACAGGTATTTTCCTGACATGTTGTATGATATAATGTCTACGGAACCTTTATGTGCACAATGCGCCGATTTTTATTACACGCCATAAAGTATCTATATCAAATTACAGTTTTCTAGTATAGTCTCTAAGCTAAGCCGCGCACAAACAGACGGACGTTTGATTACTTTAGAACCCTAAGCGAAAAAATATTGGTCAAAATTCATATAGTTCACCTTCACCAAGGCTTTTGTGTCATCTGTACCATCCAGTTTTCTTAATCTGTGATTTTCATAGAAAATGGCAGTAACAATTGAATATTTTGAATATTAGAAAATAATTTATAAAATAATTATAAAAATTAGTTTTCATTGATATTTTGGATACTTACAGATGATATATCATTCCATCATATTTTTCTGCAAAGTCGATTGATTTTTACTGAGTTTTTAAAACGCAACACGTCATTTTCGAATTATTGTCAAGTCATGAGCGTTGGCGAGTGACTGAAGGAGTTTCTGACTCGTTTTGTTCACGTCTTCGCATCTATACGTAGTAGTTGTATTTCGATGATTATTACATGTTCTTTGGATGATAACGACGCGAAAATGACTTCTATCATCGTTTGATTATAAAAAAAATCAGAATTTATCAAAAGGAATCTTTCTTTGGGGTTAGCTCTATATGTTATTGTCCCTTAAATATTTACAAGCTTTTCACGTGGCTTCGCCCGCGTGAATTTCCCACGGGAACAGTGCTTTTTTCAGAGATTACCTTTTTCAGTACTCCTAACAATGTGCTTGCGTTTCAGGAAGATTGGTTCAGTCATCGAGGTTGTATTTCGATGGGTTCAGTAGATAAAGCGTAAAGAGTGAAACTCACTTTCGCATCTGTAATATTAGTTAGGATTCGGATTATTTATTGATTGTGTCGTGTGTGTTTACAATATTCGATGGTTTTTCAAATAAATAATGATTATAGATGAAGTATAAATGAATTTATAAAGAATCGAAACTAGATTGCAATAAAAACGAGTAAAATTTGATAATAACCTGCCTATAGCAGGCAAGTAAACGTTCGGTACAATACAACTGCAAACGTGGATAGATTAGATATAATTGGAGTGTGCGGCATCTGGAAAATGTCAATAGGTATGATAAACCAATAACCATATTCCATACCAGTATTATAAATAAAAAATGTGAAAGCGTGTTTGTTTGTTGTCCTTTTGAATTATTTTTTTTGCGTGGAGATGTTTGGGGGACTGGAGAGTGACATAGATGAGGTGAGGAGTGACTATTTTTTGCCGTGGGCAACAGCTAGTTTAATATTAGCTTATGTTTTCCCGCGTAGGTATATTTTCATGGTGCAATGTATTGCTAGTACTTAACTCTGTAGTTACTTACTTACTTACTAGTACCATCAATCAAATATTACAAGTGCTTGTAATATTTGATCGATGCTAGTACCTACTAGCTACTACCACCAACCAACCATGGATACCTATCCATCAGGAACAGTTAGGTACTTTTTTTTCTTGATATTAATAGGTAACCATGTTAGCAAGTATCCCAGCAAACATTTTTGATCGAAATTATCATAAAATTACCGATTGGTAAGAATAGGTAATTTTATGGTAATTTCAACCAAAAATGTTTGCTGGGATGTAATCTAGATTGATAGGTAGGTAGGTACCTAGCCTATGAGCTAAACAAATAGCGTAAGTATGTTATAAAAATAGTTTTTGCTAAGTTATTTTATCCAAAATTTTATCCATAAAAAAAAAGTTCAATTCCGACGGTGATGTGAAGTCATCCTTCCTATTCCATCCTACTAATATTGCCTACCTACCTACCTAAAACCTACTTTTACGTAGGTAGGTACGCGAATTTTGTTCCGAGGGCAGAAGTACCTGGGCGGTTTTCAAAAAAAATGGCCCGTTATATAGAATCCTTATTTTTAATTATCGAAATCTGGATGTAATTGATAAGATACTTAAAGATTATGAAAGTAGTTAAATATATTTTATAAAAATGTTATATATAAATGATAATAAACGCCATAATATTAGTTGTTTCCAACAGTAATCTACCATCCATTCCATTAAGTAGCGATTTAAATTGGCATATTTCATGCAAATAAAACATTTTTTTTGGAATGTTTTATTTATTACAATCCACAATAAACTTAAAGTTAATCACAAACCAGCGAGTATTTTTTTAGATAAGCATCCATTACGTAACTTTTGTGTCAGTATCACCTTAAAAATATCCTATATTTATTACACCGGTAAAGTAATCACAATTTGACGGTGATAAATATTCAAATTTAGAGAAGGAAAACAAAATTGCAATTCTAAGAAAGTTCCTAAACTATAAACTTAAAAGAAATCTTAATTTTTAAATCACATTTTAATAGGACAGTTACTTAAGTGGAACACACATGTTACTAATAGGATTAAAAAAGCTGCTTTTACGTTACTAATAGGATGCATGGAGCATGGGACAACTCTCGACCGTCTTTCAGGCGGAGGTGTATGCAATCACTGTCTGTGCTAAATTGAATCTAGAGGAAGGACAAGAAAATCGCACGATTTACATCCTTAGCGACAGCCAATCTGCACTCGCTGCCCTCGACTCCAGTAGGGTTGGCTCTGGACTGGTCTATGACTGCATAAGGTAAATAAAAATAAAAATAAATAAAATAAATAAATAAATAAATAATCTAGGCAGGCACAACAGACTTAGGCTGGTTTGGGTGCCGGGTCATATTGGGGTTGAGGGGAACGAGAATGCAGATGAGTTGGCAAGGAAGGGTTCAAGTGAGACTTTAATAGGACCTGAACCCTTTGTTGGGCTGTCATATGGGATGGTAACCACGGCAATTAATGCATATGTCAAAGACAGACACAGGTCCGAATGGAATGCACAGGATGGACTTACACACTCAAAGGCAATGCTTGGTGAAGGCAACACCAGGTGGCTCAAAGAGATCTGCAAGTATAGCAGAATACAGACAAGAATTCTAGCTGGGGCCTTGACTGGACACTTTGAAAATCGCAGTCACCTCTACAAATTAAAACTTGTCAACAGCCCTCTGTGCAGGGCCTGTGCAGAAGCAGAGGAGTCCAGGAAACACATTTTGTGTTATTGTGACTCGTTGGCAAACAAGCGACTGGACCTCCTAGGATCAGCATATCCGGCCCTGGAGGACTATAGGCACTTCGCAACAGGTGATATTCTGAAGGTAATGCAGTCCTTCTTCAGAATTCCCGATGCGGGTGAGTAAGGCATTGGGGTAAGTACAAAAAAACCCAAGGTTTGAAGTACTTCCGGACCTCGGACCCCGCGTGTTAAGATAAGATAAGATAAGATACTAATAGGATTAAAAAAGCTGCTTTTACATGCTTAATGCTGTTTTTTTATTCTCATTATTCACTCAGAATCTTCTTTAAAGCATTAAGTCAACGTTTGATTAATTAGTAGTTATACTTACTTCGATTTTAAACAATACAATTCCAACAAATTGAACTTGGGGAAATTTTAGGTAACTGTAACAAGGTGTAGAGGTAGAGTGGACACAGTCTAATGTGTGTTTTTGTAACACATTTTTAGCTATATTTGAATTTCTACAATAGTTTTTACGAACATAAAAAAAAAACAATATAAAACATAATATTATTAATGTCTGTAGCACATATTTTGATCTACTCGTTTAAAAATGATAGGTTGCTGAGATATTTATTTTCGAAGTTGATGGACAACACATTTCAGGTGTGTCATTTTTTTTGAAAACCGCCCTACTATTTCCTCGAAGAACGCTAAAGATTGTGAGGAGTTGCATTTAATCAAACATTCATAGGCCATACATTCCTCACACACTTGCGCGTATCGAGTAAGTATAGGTGCCTACCTAAGTAAGTACTTATTAGTTTTGGCCACAATTAAAAATAATATGATTAGTATTCTAATATTCTAATTATATGTTTAATAGTCTGAGTAGGTACCTAGTTTTAAAAGTGAATTGCAATTAACATTGTTCGGTTTAACGGAGCCACAACAGTGCGAATGTAATAAACTAATAAGTGAGTGAGTGGCCCGTCGTACGGCCGAGTGTCCGGACGTGTGTAGCGTGTCAACCGTGTCTGGCACATACTTGTTAAGAACTCAGTACGTGTGTGTTGCTCAAGTCGAATCATCTGCCGGGGCCAACAGAGGTCACTGCCAGTTCCCGCAGGTCATTGTGGTGAGACCACGTGAAGTAGGTAGCTATAACAACGCTTAATTTGCATGTTAGTTTTTTCCAGTTCAAAAACTACAAACTAAAAAGTAATTTATTTTATAAACTATTTGATATAAAAGACATTACTAACCATTCACAAATAATAAGAAAAAAATGTGTCAAAAATGCTGTCTTGAATTTTAGTAAATTTATACGGATGAAAATGATGCCTACTAAAATATTTTAATATTTTTTCAGGATTCACTGTCTAAACAACCCAACTAAAGATGATGCTGCTGCTGCTAATAATATCAGCTTTATATTCTGTATCATGTGACATAGCACAGGTAAATATGATGCTCGTAACTTATACTACTTACAATACCTACTTAATGATGCTATTTACTAAATTTTGGATCCAGGAAACTTGAAAAATCTCAAATCTCGCTATTTAAAAAAAAATCAAAAACTGTAAAAACTCCGAACGTTTGTGTGAAATAAAGATTTTTCCCTGGACGTCCTCGAAATAAAAATAAAAATTAGACCCTCGGAAAAAGTAAAACTAGTAGTTTGTAGCTTTGAGACATAATATATTATGATAAATAATTAGTTTTCGACGTGAAAAAGAGCCTTCTTTGAAGGCCAAGTTTCAATAAAAAATTTTGACTTTGACTTTGAAAAAAAAAACAAACTCCCGCTTCGCCGTTCGGATTTCCTCTAACTGACTTTTTACGCTCTCCAAACTCTTTTCATAATAATATTCTGATTTCGATTCACTGCGTTACAAAAAAAAATAAATTTTTGGTACCCTCAAAGCTACCGGGTTTTTTTGATAGATCTATATGTGTAGAATATAGGTGCCATAATGAACTTCCCCTCTATCACGTAAGATTTCAGAGAAAAATTGTGTCAAAAATTCAAAACTATTTTTTTCGCTAATATTTTGAGACATCATTAAAATTAGTAGCTCTATAATTTTTAACATGCTTTATAGCTGTAAATATTATAATACTGTTCATTATTACAGAGCAATTTAATTTCAATTTATTTTTGTTTGGTTATATCGCAAAAAAATATTTGAAAGTTGTGTTAATTTCTCCATACAAGACTATAACCGTAAAATATATGGATAAATTAACACAACTTTCAAAATTTTTTTTTCGGAATATACAAACTAAAATAATTTAAAAACAAATTGCTTTGTAATAATGAACAGTATTATAAGGGTAGTATTTATCGAGTGACTGTAAATTAAAATTTTAAGTAACAAAAATACTAAATTTACGTTACAGTATTGCTAAGTGGGCGACTGACCACGGACAGCGAGAAATCAACAGAACAGCAACTTACAAACATTAATTTGAGTTACTCAAAATACAAAATGAGAAGCTTCATAATATTTGAGCGACCTAATATATATTTGAGTATCAACATTACGTCCTGCATTTTTTTCAATATTTCATCTAGTACTAAATTATAATGAGCGGCATTTTATCTTAAATGAAATGTTTCAAATAGAATTAAAACTTTAAAAAATCTTTCATGAGCAGAGTATTATGAGCTAACATTATTTTTAAAAATATTCATGTAAAATAACCATTTGACGAAGAATTGTAATGATTTAAGGGTAGTAAATAAATGAAACAATGTATTCGTAAAAAATCAAACAAATTGTTTTTACTTCAATCAAAATTTAACATCGATAAAAATATTAGGAAGGATAGGAACGATGATCCATTGTCACTGGTAAATAAGTGCTGGCTTGGACTTAGCGAGACGGCCTCGTTTTCGTTTTTGCCCAATGGGTATCATTTATGCTTCCAGAGGTGGTGTTGTAAGTTTAAGACGAATTGCTAGACCCAAAACATGTTTGCAAATATATGGATTCGTCGCCCCGCCCCCATTCGATTCCCGCGCAACACGGAATCTATAGTTTTCATTAAATTATCGTATCAAAATAAAAAACATTAAACCTCAAATAGTATATAAGTAACCAATAATCATTAATATAGCAGCTTACAAAACGTTTCTCAAAGTGAACTTTTTAGTTGTTCGTTATGTTAAACCTCAATTGGAAAAACCATCTATTAACTTAATATTAAAGTAATCCTCTCTGTATTTCTAGTCGCTCACTTAGTAATTAAGTCGCACGGTTAGAAATTTTATATATGAAATTGATTAATCAGAACCCACTTTTTGTAAGCTCGTTTTGGAAATTTTACTTTAGTAAATTTTTCGCTTACTCAAATTCATACCGTTCAAGTTATTAAAATAGTATCGCAACATGTGTCGCTAAGTTTTTTTTTATTCGATCGTTTTATTATTCCCCGTATTATAATATTTACAGCTATGAAGCAAGGTAAAAATTATAGAACTACTAATTTTAATGATGTCTCAAAATATTAGCGATAAAAATAGTTTTGAATTTTTGACACAATTTTTCTCTGAAATCTTACGTAATAGGGGGAAAGTTCAATATAGAAGCTATATTCCACACATATAGATCTATCAAAAAAACCTAGTAACTTTGGGGGTACTAAAACCATGTAACGCAGTGTTATTGTCAGACAGGAAGACCATGTTTCTCTCTAACGAATAAATAACTTTTCAATTTGTCATACTCTGAAATTAGTGTACATTTTATCTTAGTATCGGGTTGAACATGCTTCTTCCCTCACGTGGGAGAGAATGTTTCATACAAATTCATACGTACTATATATGGTATACTATGCGTTGGCGAAAGCTCGCGCATAGTATACCTACACTGATTTCTTTCACTATTTCTTTTATTATTTGTGGGAGGTTATTATTCGTTAAAAAAAAATAAAAAATATATATACACTGCCTCCTCGTAAATATATATGTATAAGCATAATAGATATAAATAATTACAATTTTATTGTATTATTTGTAATTTGCCGTTAAACTGTATTAACAGTTTGGCAAAATTTTTAATATGTAAAATGTTTTGTTTTTTTGAGAAAATAAATAAATAAAAAAAAAATAAAGTACCCTAGAGAGGGAATGAATTTTAAAAATAGAACATAATAAATTCCTTTAGGAATCGGCTACTGTCATAAATATGTCTTTAGATTAGCCAAATAAACATGTATTAGCCTGGTGATTCCATGTTCATAATTTAAAAGAGACTACGGACGGATATTTATTTCATATCTGTATGTTAGTCAAGCTGTATCGAAATTCAAAATCTAGGTTTTATTGTCAATAGCCAATTTTATAGTCTTTTTTGTTTACTTTCCTTGTATTCGAAATAAAAAGTACAGTGCTTACTATGGGGGAATGACATCGATTCATACTCGGGTTATAGCTGCCTAAACACCTCGTATGCTATTACAGTCATCCGACCCTAGTAAAGCAATCTACTATTTGTTTGTTGATGCACCTGAGGCTAGTTCTCCAAAACAGGATACCACTGCTTTTGCAAGATCGATTCAATGGATAAGTTATGAATACCTACTTAATTGTTTACTGAAGTAAAGGTAAACAAGTATTCATTATTTATCAAGAAAACTGAAAGAGCAATTTGGGAATCGATTTTGGTATTTTTGTAATCCATGAACGGTTACAGTCTCTCTTTAGTCGCATTTCCCTATGACTGAGGGTCGTGGTCATTATATGGAATGAAACACACACAACGACTCTCTTGACAATTTGTAATGCAGTGGTTTGCCATTGCCTTCTCCATTTCACACACTAGCTGATAATCATCAATCAGAGTGCAGATTTCCTCACAATGTTTTCCTTCACCGGACAATTGGTGGTCGATGAAAACTAACATTGGTATATACATGAGTTTGTATACCAATCTGACTAATGTGAGTCAGATTGGTATATAAAATCATGTAACACGGGCATAATTCGAATTTCGAACCTGGGACTTTGCTGCCACAGGCGGGCGCCCTACCACTCGGCAACCACGGTTACAGTACAATCAGCAAAAGCTTAATTAGATGCCAATGCCACCCGCAAGGGGCGTAACCCGCTATGTATATACCTATATACCACAGAATACATAATAGTACTAGTACCTATACATATAACGCTTAATCGATTTAATAATATTTTTGTCAAAAAAAATGAACAGACTTCCAGTACGAAACTTAAAATCGTGAAATAACTTAATAGGCAGTTTAATAAAAAATAAAAATGTATTGGCATGCTACCTACTTACTGAATGAGGGGAAGTCGTCGGTGCCAAGTGGAATATTATGTTAGGCATTTTATTTATTCTTATATGATTCTAATGTTAATTTAAATTATTTAATTTGGCACAAAAAAAAATTTCGGAAATCAGTCCACAATAGGCGGAGAAATCGGCGAACATACATAAAAAAAAATACATACATAAAAGAAACATATAACCTCCTCCTTTTTTGCGAAGTCGGTTGAAAACATTTGTGTGTAAATACGTTGAACCAATAACAACTTAAAAATGGACTTCTGAATAATCCGAAACTATAGTCAGTAACCCCAGACCCATCGACACGACACCCACGTCGTACGTACGGTACCCGTTTATTTTAACTAAAAGTTCCAAAAATCCTGTTATTCATGTGACAGATACAGAAGCCATCACGCGCCATTAGAATAGTTGGCGACCAGTTCATGTTGGATGACGAGCCGCTGCAGATAATTTCCGGGTCGGTGCACTACTTCAGAGTGCCGGCCGAGTACTGGCTGGATCGGCTGCGCAAGATCAAGATGGCTGGACTTAACTCTGTCTCCACGTAATGCTACTAACATTATAAATGCGAAATTTTGGATGTGAGTTTGTGACACGACTGACCAAAAAAGGAGTGTTATGTTTTCAGGGTTCATGTATGTAAGTATGTAAGTTTCTTTATTCCATCATAAGTCCGGAACGGCTGAACAGATTTTGATGTGAGAGGTATTTTTAGATTCCTTGCATTCCTCCGAGTGACATAGGTTATGTAAGTTGTCAGTCGTTTTTTTATTTTTAATAATTAGCTTGTTGAGGATTTATTACTCAATCACGCAAAATCTACTGGACGGATTTCGATGAAATTTGGTATACCTACGGGTTTAAAAATACCAGGAAATAACACATACGGTACTTTTTATCAAGAAATTCCCACGGAAGCGAAGCCCCGGGGCGCAGCTAGTATTATTTATATACCTACTTATTTAATTCTAGAAAGTGAAAATACACATACGAGTACCTACATTTATTTTATTTCCCATTAAAATGCATTAAGTCCGTCATAGACGGTGCTTTATCTCAGCTCTTAATATATATATATATTTATAGAGCTTTAATTTAAATGTAAAAAAATAATTGGCGGGTACTTAATATTAATTTCGGCTTAAATTTTCATACACGTATTTGCAATTTAGTTATGTAGAATGGAGTTTCCACGAGCCCGAAGAACGGGCGTATAACTTCGAAGGAGACCGCGACATAGTGCAATTCATCCAGCTCGCCGCCTCCGAAGGCCTCTACGTGCTGCTTAGACCTGGACCGTATATTTGCGCTGAACGGGACCTCGTAAGTAAATAATGTGGTAATTTTCTGACGTCAACCAACTAATCTAGTTAATTATGTATGTGACGATTTAAAAGTGCTATTTTTAAGCCTATTTAAATAAAAACAATTGACTTTGACTTTAATAAAATAGTACATTTAGGGCCATGAGCCAGTAGTACATTTAGGACCA
This sequence comes from Ephestia elutella, assembly GCA_018467065.1. NCBI lineage: Eukaryota > Metazoa > Arthropoda > Insecta > Lepidoptera > Pyralidae > Ephestia > Ephestia elutella. The sequence continues at coordinate 10,495,016 of CM031573.1, forward strand.
TGAGCCAGTAGTACATTTAGGACCATGAGCCAGTAGTACATTTAGGACCATGAGCCAGGAGATATTTTTGTCTTGTGTTTATATGAAATTATATTAGACTAGCTTTCGCCCGCGGCTTCGCTCGCGTGAATTTCTCACGGGAACAGCGCTTTTTCCCGGGATGAAAGATACCCTATGTCCTTCTCCGTACTTCCAACTATGTATATGCGAAATTTCAGGAAGATTGGTTCAGTAGATAAAGCGTGAAGAGGTAACAAACAAACCAACAAACAAACAAACACACTCACTTTCGCATTTATAATATTAGTTAGGATTTTGTAAAATCTACGAATCCTATAGGTAAAAAACAATTCAAAGCTCTTTCCACCTAGCTCAAAAATTTACAATACCTACTAAAATGACTTGAATTTATTTACAGAGTTTTAAATTAGATACCTATCTACTTATTAAATTTACCTACCTAAATTCGTTTCAGGGCGGGCTACCATACTGGCTTCTTGGGAAATACCCCAAAATAAATTTAAGATCAACAGATAAAGGTACTTCGTAGTTCATATTAGCTTCTACATATGTTGCTTTAATGCTTTGTATGTCTGTTTGAACGAGCTGATCTTTGGAACTACCACCTGTCCAAGTTTAGAAATTCTTGCATAGCCAGAATGTTTTTTGTAATAGAAAAGTACCTATTACTAATTGATAAATATTTCAGATTTTATCGAAGAAACTAAAATATGGATGAATAAACTGTTTGAACGGATAACTCCACTGCTGTATTCAAATGGTGGTCCCATAATCTTAGTTCAGGTAAAATATATAATATTCAACTAACTTTTTCCCTCTGCTTCGCCTGTGTGACCCATTTCAACTCCATATGGGTGGAATTATGTGCATGCTGTGTTCGCCAACTTGGATGCTCTTACGTGTATTTTTATGAACTTGTGTGTCGTACAGTCAGTTTGCGAACCAAATAAATAAATATTAAAAAAAAATCCAAAATGCCTTAGTGCTCACTATATAATTCTATAAAAAAAACCTCTTTGCTAAATTTCAAGTTTTACATTCAGCGTTTTCGTGCCTGCGTGAATTGTCTTACCTATGTCATACAATAATTTTTTCAATGTTAAAACTTTCTATCTAAAAAGCCTAAATCTGAATATGAAATTTATCGCGGGGCAATAACAGAAAATGGTCCCTCGGTCTTCCAAGCCAATTCGGAATCCAATCCTGAAAGATGATGTACCTAAAGAATTTCTCATTTTTTCAGATTGAAAATGAATATGGTAGTTATGGCAGTGATATCGAGTACAAGACTCAGTTGTACAGTATATTCAAAGAGCATGTAGGAGACGCCGCGTTGCTGTATACTACTGATGGTGATGTGCCCTCCTTCATACGCGGTGGAGCCATCAACAATACACTTACTACTATCGATTTCGGACCTGTAAAAGGTATGTACTTTATCTATTACAAACACTATGTTAATTATACTTTGAATGAATGCACAATAATCAAGAGTTCTCAGCCTAATTAATACTAGTAAATTGTTATCAATTTTGAACTATCCTTCTTGATAGTAAAAAACCTAAATATTTCTAAATAAGTACAATTTATAGCTGTTTTTAATTAAGAAGGAATTGAAGCACCATTGAACAAGTATTTTTTTTAATTATTATTTACGTGGTTGTAAATTTGATTCTAGAGGTTTTAAATGTCGATGATGAATTTCGTCCACTGCGGCACGTCATGCCAAAAGGGCCATTGATGAATTCAGAGTTCTACCCCGGATGGCTCACGCATTGGGGTGAACCCTTCCAGACGGGTTCAACGCACTACCTAATTAAAACTATGCGTAGTTTACTAGAAAAGAAAATCAACATTAATTTTTACGTGTTTCATGGAGGAAGCAACTTTGAATTTACAGCCGGTGAGTTTTAAATGATATAATTATCAAAATTGTTTGTAATGACAATTTAGCTCAATAATTTTAAAAATATATTATATTAATAGGTGCCAACTATATTGGGACGTATAAACCTGATATTACATCTTACGATTATGATGCGCCGATATCTGAAGCCGGTGGTCTGACGCCAAAGTATTACGCTATACGCGATTTATTACATGAGGTACGTGAATAAATTTAAGTATGAAGCTTTAAGCGTATGTTCCACATCCACAATACACCCACATTAAAATATTAGGACTTGATTTAATTTAGTTTGTTGCTACTAGTGACATTTACCTATTTATTTAACAACTTTTCTGGATATGTACGTCAAAAGGCAAGTATATACCTACTTAAAACCAAAAATAAAAAAAGAATCTAATAATCTATTTAAAAAATCTTCAATCTTAAACTTCTCATCGCTGAAATTATTAACGTCATAGAACTGTATAACATAAGAAGTATTGTCGACCGAATTAGAATGAAAAAACCATAGAAGTAAGAAGTTCGTTCGCGGTGCGGGCTCTTCCTACTTTTATGGAAAAAACGCAAAAGAAACAGAAAATAGCTCTACACAATTGTATTAATCTCCTGGCGGCTGGAGGGCGTGTTGACCATTAAAAACTTTAGCTACGAGGTCCACTTGTCGTCAACCGAGATGCCCACCTCCGCCTCTGCAATTCCCTGTCTTTGTCTATTAGCTTTTGACTCCTCCTAAATCACGCTAAGGATTTTGATGATATTTGGATAGGACATTTATTAAGGAAGGATATTAGTAGGTATAATAAACACTAGTACGACTAATGTACGCCATATTCTATCTATGTTTCAGTTCGGCATTCAGGCTCCATTGACTTTGGAAATTCGAGAAGACTCGCTGAAGGGTGCTTACGGACCTTTGTCAGTGCACAGAAAATATGAATTGCTCACCGCTAAAGGGCGTCAGACCTTAGGCAAACCATACAAAAATGTGTATGGTGCTAACTTGCCAACTTTTGAAGCTCTGAGACAACGCAGTGGTTTCATACTATACGAAACTACTTTGAGTGAAAATAGTCAAGGTTTACTCCAAATTAAAGACCCACGAGATCGAGTATATGTATACGTTAATAATGTATGTATATCATTACCTATGTTTATTTAATTAATTGATAGAAATAAGTCATTCACATTAGGTTAAGTATAATTATGATAGATAACTCTCAACTCAACTATCGTTTGAGAAAATTTATTTAGCGGTATAAACATTCATAGCAGGTGATTTATTTTTCCAAAAACTATTTTAAGCAGATTAAGAAAGACAACTAAGTATTTTAAATCATATTAAGTAGTTTTGGTAGATACTAATATTTCCCTTATTTTTAAGGACTTCCTTGGTATAATAAGCAGAATGCACAAAATATATTCATTGCCGATCACGAGTAAACCGAATGCTACGTTATCATTACTCGTTGAAAACCAAGGGCGTATTAATTATGGAAAATGGAAGGACATCCATGATTACAAGGTAAATGTTAAGGATATATATTTAGAACTGAATTGTTATAAATAGAATAAAGGTAAAGGCCTTGATTACCAGTTGCTGATCTACTTGAAGCAAGCGTCACAGACAATGCTTTTAGCATTTAGTCCACCCTTTGCTATACTTCTGTATGTGTGTACAATAATAAGTTTATTAATTAATAGCTTTTGCCCGCGGCTTCGCCCGCATATAACTTTCACGGGAACAGTACTTTTTCCCAGGATGAAAGGTACCCTATGTCCTTCTCAGTACTTCTAACTATGTGTGTGCTAAATTACAGGAAGATTGGTTCAGTACATAAAGCGTAAAGAGGTAACAAACAAACAACAATTCCTAACTAAGCGAAAGTGAGTTTGTTTGTTTATTTGTTTGTTTGTTTGTTACCTCTTCACGCTTTATCTAATGAACCAATCTTCCTAAAAATTTGCATACAAGTAGATAGAAGTACTGATAAGGACATATAGGGTACCTTTCGCCCCGCGAAAAAGCACTTTTCCGCCGCGGGCAAAACCTAGTACTTAAATAAATAAACAAACAAACTCACGTTCTCATTTATAATATTAGTTAGGATGATAGAATGGCCAGCTTTTTTGTATGTTGATAGATCATCATTTGACCATAAAACATTGACTGATAAATCGATACCTAGATACCTACATGCAACAGATCCTAACTTTTGTAGATTTATAATTTTATATATCTACCTGTCTACATTACTTTTACATAGAGTGTATTAGTATTTTACAATCATTTTTTGCAGGGAATAGGTTCTGTAATATACAATAACAAGACTCTGGATGGAAAGTGGACAATAACTGGATTTCCTTTAGAAGTCCTCCCTAATGCAGTTGCTGATGAGAGCGCCCAGAAAGAAACTACTTGGGGACCGGTGCTATACGAAGGCACCTTCACTATACCATACAGATCGAACCCACTTGACACTTATTTAGACACTACAGGCTGGGGAAAAGTATGTATCCTTTACTTAGAAATTACACATATACATAAGAGCCGAGTAGGAACTTAATATTGGCTACAATTCCGTTTCTCGGGAGTCTTATAACTACCACGTGCCAAAAGTCACCATTAAATACAAATTTTAGAACTAAACAAAACGATGAAACACATTATTATTGTTGATTTGAACTGCTGGAAAGTTGAACGGCCATAGAAAACGCCTCGTTACCAAGTTCTTTAGGAATAGGAGAAGCAACATTCGCTAAAAAGTAAAGCAGATCCAAGCTAATGCATTAGGATCTAATGGGAGATTTTCTGACAGCTAAATTAAGAAAAATAAATGAGTATAAAAAGTCTCAACAGATAGCGTTTTATGAAAGCAGAGTCGTAATAATGGCTGAACCTATATGGTGCGCTTTTTCTTGTCAACCAGAGGCAGAAAAAAAATCACCTAACAGTTTGACAGTTTCACAAATCGTAATATTGATACTTTTTAGATGTTTTTTTATTAGGTTTTATTTTTAAAAAATGCCAATCCCGTGAATTTTTGCTTTTTGTATGGACTCGCCTTTTTCTTAAGCGCCATCTATGAAGTCAATTTTTTTTAAATTTGGGTCTCAGAAAACCCCTCATTGTGCCCCGCGGCTTTGCATCCATGGGAATTTCGGGATTCTGAACAGCCTCTCCAATACAGAAAGATTTTTTTTAATCAGACCTGTATTCCAGAGGTTATCTCGTTCAAACTCTTCAGATTTATAATATTAGTATAGATTTCATATATTTGCCAATTTTCGGGCCACACTTTGTTTCATTCATTTTTTTTTCCCAGGGATATATTTGGGTGAATGGCCACAACCTCGGCAGATACTGGCCTGACGTGGGCCCGCAGGTAACACTGTACCTGCCTGGCGTTTGGCTTCTGTCAGAACCTGACGTGAACCGAATTCAGATCCTCGAGCTGGAGGCTGCGTCGCCATCGCGAGAGATCCAGTCTATCGGGTACCCAATATTAAATAGAACTACCAGGTCGTCGCAATCCTCGATCAATCGCATGTTTACATAATAATTTGATATATTATAAAGTAGACCTATATAAATATGTATTATGAGGTTTTATTAGCAAAATAAATAATTTGCAGCCCACATTGTGAAATTATATAACGTAGGTATACCTACCTAAAGGTTATTAAGTTGCAATAACGATAGTAGTCAAAATCAACTCCTATTGTGATGAAGAGCTTTTTTTGTTGGGCTCGTACCTATAGGTAAATTTATTTACGGTTATTTGTGAGAAGTAGGTACTTTATATTAGATATTTCGTTGCCATAGAGATATTATGTACTAACTTCGTTGCACTTTTTTGCACCACTTACAACTCTCTGTGTGGTCTAATGGTTGACTGGTAGAGACTGCCAAATGTCGTTAAATGCACCATTTGTACATATTTTTTGTAATTTTGTGCAACAAAGTTTTGAATATTTTTTTTTTATCTGTCTCAATCGCAACACAAACTTTATTGTTTTGTTACTATTTCTATTTAGTACTCCCTGACAATGTATGTATGTACAGAACATATATGCGAAATTTCAGTAATTTTGATTCACGAAATAAAGCGTGAAGAGGTAAAAAACAACCAAATATATGTACAAACCCATTTTCGCGTTTATAATATTAGTTGGCAACATACCTACGCGGCATACCATATCTACCTACTTACTAGTTGTATGCTGCAGCACCAGGCTAAACTGGTCGCTTTTACACATTTAATTCAGTTCTTATATTTCTTTTGTTTGTATTTTTTAAGTTTTTAAGTGTCCTGTTTATTGTGATTTTGTCTAATAAAGAATTTTCTTTTCTTACTTTTCTTAATTTACTCATCAAATGTTGCGCCCGCAGTAGGCTAACCGATATTTTATTGTATGCAGAATATTTCTCAGCGCAAGTTCAGCACTGGTTCACTATAAATGGCTTAAAAAGGCTTGACAAGCATGCTTGCCGTCTTTTGGATTCATCAAGCTATGCTTGTCAATGTTAACTTCCGATTTTAACTGGGCTTATGTTATAACCCAGAGAATTCAATTAACAAAATTTACTTTAATAAAAAATCTGAATAGCAGTTTAATAACATGCTTTATTTATTATTTTCAAAGAAAGCTTTTTTGTTTATGTTTTCTAGTTTTTTCTCAGAATTACAATTTCTAGGAACCAGAAAGAGTGTGTTGGAATTATATTATATCTCCTAGGAATTGTGTACAATGATCGATTATTTAATGAAATTATTTGATCTAAAATAATTTCAATAAGTATATAGAGGCACGTTTTTAACTTTTTATCATGTAAAGTGTTAGTCACAAGACAAGCTAACTAACAAACCAACTCTGCCAAAGTTCAGTCAGTTTGAGACTATTTATGTATAATAATAGCCTATACCCAAATATTTTTAGTGCGCCTCAGAGTGACGAACATAAGACAAGACAGCATGTAATTTCGACCGTTTTTACACTGACACATATTGCCTGTAACTTATTATGTAATAAAATATAATAGTTACGTAGAAAATGTGGAAAAATATATCTATTTCAGTAATTTATAACGTAAGTTTATAATAAATTCACTGCAGAGAATAATAGGTATAATAATATGTGAGATATTCCATTGTACGAGAGATGCGCTCGCAACTAGCCCTTCGTTCATTTGTTCAGACCCTTGTAGATCCGCCAAAGATTGCTGTTTCCGCGCTACAGGCAGCTCCTTCTCGAACATTTTGTTATCTCTCGCCAATGCCTCGATCACACCTTTTTCCTCTCCAGGTTTTAAAACTTCAACTTTATGCAGCGTCTTTTTTTCAGGTGCTTCAATGTTAGTTTTTTTTTCTACATGTGAAAAGTAACATAACTTGTTAATGATTTTGAAACCGTTTTTGTCGATTTTCTAGGAAGTTAGCAAAGTGTGTTCCTGTTTTTTAACCCAATGCGCTGAAGTTTTAGTAGCAAAAACTGATGGGGTCGTCTTACTCTTTAATGGGAGATTATTACGGTATACCTACTCAGTAAGAAGGAGAACAAATCACCCAAAATTTACAAATTATCCTTACTGATGCAAAAATTATAAAGGAGGCGATCTATTTAAAACTAGCTTTATCCCGCCCCGGCTATACACATTTCCCATCTATCTATATTGCGGGCCACGTTTTTTTTAGACTAGGCTGACTTTAGAAACAAAAGGTGTTCTCCTTTGTTCTCTTGACAAGTACGCAAAATTTCATGACAAATCGGATAAATAGTTAAATAACTCACTTGTACATTTATATTATCTAGAATAGGATAAATAAGCTCACGAGGAGTGCATCTTAAAGCAAAGTGTTAATTTTATCTAACTACAAACTAAGTTTTATATTCTACTTAACCTAAATCGGAAGTTGGGGTTACTTAACAGCTTCTTTTTCGATGGATATAGTTGACAAAGCCAAGTGCAGGTAATTCGTGCGAGTTTATTGATAGATTTAATTTGCTATAACAAATAAGTGTGGAACTTGTACTTCAATGTGAATTAAATACTAGCACGGTGAAATAGAAATATGTTCATATTGTGCACAATGTGTGTGCATGTGCTGTTTGGTAAACCTATAGATTAGCAAAAAAGTAGAAAAATAGAGTTTGTCAGTGCTGTGTAGACAGTAGGACACTTTAATTAATAACTGTGACTAGGGTACGATGCTTTTACAAAAAATATATATTTTTAGTTGAAGTAAGTTTTTAAATTAGTACGCCTTTATTGTGAACTAGCTTTTGCCCGTGGCTTCGCTCGCGAAAATTTCCCATGGGAACAGTGCTTTTTCCCGAGGTGAAAGGTACCCTATGTCCTTCCCAGTACTCCTAACTATGTGTACTTATGCGAAATTTCAGGAAGATTGGTTCAGTAGATAGAACATGAGAGAGGTAACAAACAAACAAACTCACTTTCGCATTTATAATATTAGTTAGGATTAGGATAAGAAATCTTGGTGCACGAAATGAAGGATTTAAAAAAAGTCGTACAATTAATTGTTGAGGAGTTGACTGTGACTTAAAAATAATACTTTCCTAAATTAGTTACTACTTGTTACTCATGAAATAATAGGGGAAAAATTCACTTTGGTAAAACATTAGGACACTGGTCCTTGAACACCAGGTTTAGAAACTGTTACAAAATAACTAGGTACATACAAAATAGAAGGTGATTCACAAAGTTATTAATTAAATTCCAAAACCGAAATATTACAAACAAACAGTTTTATGGCACGTCAGAAAAACGAAGATAAATTCTAATAACCATAATTTAACAGCAGTTTTCCTTTAGGACCTCCGATAATTTGGTCGTCAGCGTAAACGAGTTGGCCCCGGACATAAGTGGCCATCACTTTACCAGTCAACACTCTGTTCATATACGGGCTTATCTGAAAACCAAATGAAACATCATCATCCACGGCTACAAAAACTGAACATGGGCGGCCCCTCTGTCTTTGACCGCAAGAAGAACTAATGAAGCGGCTTTATCGAAATGTCACAAAAAATCTAAATAGAAATCGGAAGACATAGACTGGACGTGCAGAAGATGGGTCTATATGTAAACAAAAAGCTGGCTTTGAAGGAACTTTGGATTATAGGTATTTACAGCTATTTTCAACCGACTTCCCAAAAAAGGAGGAGGTTATATGTTTCGATGTATGTATGTTTTTTTTTTTATGTATGTTCGCCGATTTCTCCGCCAATTGTGGACTGATTTCCAAAATTGTTTTTTTATTCGTAATGGTGTATTCCCAAGTTGGTCCCATTTTAACCACGTCAGAATCTGTTCGGTAATTTTAAAGATACCTAACAAAATATAAAAATATCAACATTGCATTATAGAGCAAAAGCCCGCGACAGCATACCCTTCCTTATTTTATTAAAACTCAAGATTTTCTGTGTATGTCCCCAACATAGAAATAGCGATTAGCGACTATAAAAGTTGGATCTTGATTACTTAGGCAGATTATTTGTAGCAATAACATTTAAAGTGGTAGCTCAATTTCCTCAAAGTAAAGTTTTTTAAAGATTTTATTCCTAATAATATTAGAAATCACGCCATCCATTACCAGGCAATTGGTGCAGATATAAACTCCTGCTAGACATTGTAACTTTACCAAATTATAGTTATATTTGTTTTATTATAAAAGCTGAATTTAATGTTACTTTGGGAGGCCCAAGGGTGCTTTTTATACCTATAAAAATTATCCTTGCTATCCAATATTACCTGCATAAGCAACTGAGATCCAAACTTTATACCTAATCGCTAATATTTTTTACCCGTATATACCACGCAGAGAAACATTCAGCATTTTTGAAATGAGGAAGGTTTGGTCATCGCGGGCTCTCGGTCTAGTTATGTGCCAAAAATAATAGACAATTTGATATGTTCTGACATTTCAAATCAAACTGACATAAAAAGTTTCGAATTCTTAATTCTTTATTTTCGGGCAGTGAAAGAAAAGTTTAAGTTAGAAAATAGGTGTAGAAGCACTAAAAATTATAAAATAAAACTTTTTTCCAAAAAAAATGAACCGACTTCCATCATAAAACTTAAAATCATGAAATAACAATAAAGAAAAATGTATTAGCATGCTACCTACTGAATGAGGTGAAGTCGGTGCCAAATTAAAAATTAAATAATCTAAATTAACATTAGAATCATGTATATACGAGTATTTATATAAAATGCCTAGCTGAACAATGGGATGATTCTCATTAGAGCAGGCCGTGCCCGGAGCGGGGCGGGGACAGGCCGGGGCCTGTCCGTGCTGCACTGTTCATATTACACCGAATGTATGGGGCGGGACGCGAGCGTGCAACAACCGTGGTGCAAACGAGCGTCGAGCGGGCCCGGACGGGACACTGTTAATGCACTGTGTAATATAAATTGATTCATACAAAATGTATGTAACAGATTAAATCCGTGCCCCGTCCGGGCCACGTCCACGGCCCGCCCCGGGCACAGCTCGCTCTAATGAGAATCATCCCTTACTCCTGCACTTGGCACCGACTTCACCTCATTCAGTAGGTAGCATGCTAATACATTTTTCTTTATTGTTATTTCATGATTTTAAGTTTTATGATGGAAGTCGGTTCATTTTTTTTGGAAAAAAGTTTTATTTACATATAGGACCAACCAAAGGTGTGAACCAAAATTATTCAAAAACCGTCCAGTACCTTTTGTTATAGTAACAAATATCCATCTACACCATCTTCATAAAGTTTATAGTTAATAATATAGATATCTATTACAGTAAATATTTAATGTGTTCAGGACAAACGATTCCATTGTCAAGACATGTTGGCAGTAATTTGTGGCTGTGAGCCTGTGATTTAGCGTATGTATGCTGGTGCACATGTCTTTGCCCGTGGCATAAATATATTTTGTCCCGCTCCAGCCAATCCTATTTATTCTATATCTGTATCGTTGATTACGTATGTTCTGTATATAGGAGATATTTTCAATTTAGCCCATTTAGCTGATAGACACTTGACGGATCTTTAAATCTAAAAAACGTTTTCCTCAAGCCCACAATATTTTCAAGAGACCTATCTATATCTAACGACACCACACTATGGGAATAATGATATACGAGCAAAAAAAAACCATTCCCACTTTACATGCAATACGGTTAAAGTTCTGTTATTGTCAAAGTAAGACCCACCCTTGCAGTTGTTATTAATTCATTAGTTAGCATTTATCCTTTTACCTTGTTTTTATATCGTATTATCTGTGGCGTGACAATAAATGAGGCATTAGGATCGAAGAATATGAGATCAGCATCGAGGCCAGGTCGGATGGCGCCCTTTCTCTCTTGCAGTCCACAAAGCCGAGCCGGCCCCGCGGACAGGTAGTGGCTGACTGTGCCCAAGCTGAAACCTCGTGCCTTTGCTTGTGTCCAAAATAGTGAAAGATCTACAATTTTCAAAGAATGTTTAAATAAATTTAGACTTCTTTATAATAATTTTCTTGTTTTTGGTAAATAAATAATATTATCTGCTTTCTTTAAAGTTGGATATAGGTAGATATATGAACTCAGATAGGTAGATATATGTAAATTCTGCATGTAGGTTTTTCCAGTAAGTACTCAATTCAAGTGAAAACCTCATAATATTATTGCTCATGCCCATCCATTTAGGATTTTCTAAAAAACAAATATTTATCGTATGTAAATAAGTATGTACGAACGTGAAATACTGACCGAACTGAACAGAGGAGATGCCACCCCAAGCTGTCATAAAATTTTCACCCTTCAAACTTTCCACACTGGGAGAATGGTCTGAAGTGACTAGATCCAATCTTTCATCTCTGATATACTCCCACAGCTTCTCCTGAAATTATTAGTCAAGTTTAGTTGCAACTTGCAACTTGATAAATATTATTTTTATAAAGTTTTAAATAATCTGATTGTGTATATTATCCAATCTGTATGTTCCATACTGGCTGAACTAATATCACGTACTAACCAAAGGTGGCAGCATCTACTCAACTCAAGAAGTCCACAATGGGGCATGGTCCTCCATATGAACCAATTGGAAATAGTCAATCCAGCGCCGACTTCCTCCACCATCGACACCACGCTAAAAGTCGCCATGTCACTGATTTGTCAATTTTAAATTACCCAAAGGTATGTTAGTATTAGAAGTACCTTATTAGTAAGGTTTCTAATAGGAGGCGAGCACTTAAACTCAGAATGTCCAGGCGGGATCTCCTCGGCGCTGAGGGTAAGGTAGTGGTGACAGGTCTCTGCGGTGATGCCGCCACGCCAGCCCCCGTACCCGGCCGCCACGCGCTCTGCCCTGGCCTTCTCCAACACCGGCACCACGCCTTCAGCTGACACGTGAACTATGTGGACGTGGACACTGGCAAATTTATCAGTTCTTCAACATTATCAAAATTAAAAAAATAATGCTCTACCTATTATATCCGTGGAATTCAAACAACGGCATCATTGAATATAGAATATCCGAGTATTTAAATCTACGACTATGATCCTCAATATTGTCTCGGAACTGAACCATTTCATTAAAATGGCTGTTAAAATTAACATTTACAGAAGTAAAGATGTCTTACTCGGTGTTTGCTATGCTCGTTGCAATTAACGATACAGCCTCAAGTTCCATCTCATCAGGTCGCGATTTTAGATACGTACGATACAGATCTGGATCTGCAAGAAGAGATAAAAACGTGGGATAAACGTGAACTTGCCGAACGTTTCTTAAAATACTACAAAATCTCACCTGGGCAACTTTTACTCGTGTTACTGTCACACTTTGTGTTCACTCCTATATCCATCTCTGCATGGAACTAAAAAAAGAATATCTATAGTAACACTAAGCTATAAACTTTAGTAATCTGTGCTATAAAGTTCGAACCTTTTGCCGTAATTAAATAACTTACTGCCATAACAGTTCCTGTACCGTTGAGCACCGCAAACACATTTTTCAGTTGATCAGAAGCGATGTTGGGAAATTCTGGTACTCCGCTGTCAATTAAAAAAGCTTTGAAACCCACCACTCCTGCTCTAATCATGTCACGTAACTCTATCTGAAATGAAATATGAAGTAGGTTAAATTTTAAGCAAGGTTTGTTATGCACAATTAATATAGGCACTTACGTAAACTTGGTTAATACCTATATGGTTTATGTTGAGTTTGCGCAGTGGGAACTTATAAAGTCCCTCCCTGGATCAAGTGTTATAAGGAACAGGCACCATAAACATGTATGGATGGGTGTGACTTCTTTCTTGTAAAATGGAATGGACTCACCTCGTTGCCTGGAATTACTCCGCCCCAGAAACCAACATCTACATACACTTCTTCTCTAGCTACAGACGCTTTCGTTTGTAAATTTTTTAGTGTAGTAGTCGGTGGAATAGAATTTCTACAAAAAAATATATGCCTAATAAGTCAAATTAGTTATACCTGTATCTAATTATGACGGCAAAGGCTTTAAAATTTTGGAGAATCCAAAAATGCACGGTAAAGGCGTTCACAGCAATGGTAGTTCAAAATACAATTTCATTGTGGAACATACAAAGGCATGTCGATGATGGTGGTGACGCCTCCCGCCGCCGCGGCCTGCGTGGCTGCCACGTAGCCCTCCCACGACGTGCGCCCGGGCTCATTCACGTGCACATGAGAATCCACCACCCCCGCCATCAAGGCCAGCTCACCACCGTCCACAATCTGTAATAGTTCCACTTTTATATAGTGTGTAAAAAACTGGCATGCTGGTTTTGACCCTACATGAAGTGGGATAAGTAGTGGCGTAGCAATAACCTTCGGGGTCACTGGTTCGGGGCCTCTGGGGCACGGGCGCCCCGTAACCCGTATAAATGGTACGGCTGTGATACGGCTTTAGATACGCCCCTGGGCATACGAAAGCATACGATGATAATAATAATATAGTCATCCTCATCGGTTTTTAATGGGAACCCTCGACAATTTTTTGCTTATTGATATCCTGACCTACAAAGGCACGCGAACGAACGAAGACTCCTTTTTGATCTCATTTGTCCCTATCCAGGGCAAACTCTGGTCATTCAATCCATATTCATTATATCCATGTGAAAGTGCGTTTGTTTTTCCTTACTCCGCGTCAAAATTTATGAACTTTGTGTGTTTTAGTACTGGAGTGACATAGACTACTTTTAGCCGCGGGCAGAGCCGCGGGCGACAGAGCGTAATAAATTAAAAAAAGTAGAGTTAAAAATTAATTCAATAATAACTACGAGTAGGTACCTACCTAGGTTTAGGGGAAAATTTATGATTCTAAACATTATCACTGTAACTTCACGAAAACTTTTAATTTTTGTGCTATAATTTATGCTCCTATAGGAAAAATAAAAGATTTATGAATAGTTGTACGGGTTGTGCCCGCTCATCTCATTTAAAAGTATATAAAGACACGCAATTTTCTAAGAGTTTATTCGCTATACGTAAAACATATGGTATTAAACGATTTTAAAGAAACAACTGTTTCTTATTTACCTGATAATACATAGGGTCACTCGATAGAATAATTTTAACGGACTCTCGAGTGAGTACTGCTTCAATTTTTCCATTTTCATCAATCAGTACTCCACCATCGAACTCTTGGGTCTCCGTAACTACTCTCCTGCTTAAAAATAATTGCTTTTCTAGCAGTTTTGTTACATTTATTATTCCGCTTAAAGTTCCCGCTGAAATGTTGTTACTTTGATAAATACCTCAGTAAAATACTTAAAATTATATTATGCATATCTGATCACTAGTTTGCTTTAATTTAAACACTTACAAAATGATAAGATTAAGATAAATATTTGTAATTTGATCATGATTCAGAATGGATTTAGAACGTTAGTAACGAAGCGCGCGCCATGGAAAACTGAAATACTTATGCCGTGAAAATATTCTGCTCACTGAAGCTGCAATCTGCTCTAACTACGCGATTGTAGAGTAAGTATTAAGGATTAGTATACAGATAACTTTCAAGGCTAAATAAATTATTTATTTTGTCATTTACACTTATGTGTTTTATCTTAATTGAATGTTAATCTCCGCAAACACAAACTAATACAATTGTGTTATTTATTAGTTAATTAGTTAACTCTTTATAACTCTTCTAGTATACTCTTTATAAATATATAAGGACAAATCATATAGATCTGTAATGGAAATTTTAGTTTTTCAATAGAGAAAAACAAATTGAATTTAGCTATTCCATAGTAGCTATACTACGGTGAATTGCAGTGGTGTGGTATATGTCAATGGTCGGAAAACCTCTTCATACAAAGCTGTCCTTTGGGCGTCAATAGGCTGACAGTCTTTAGACTTCTGTTCTAAAATCTGTCATAGACCGCGTGGGGTTGGTAAGTACCATTTATAGCTCGATCAAATTCCCACTATCTTATCTTCTTCGCGTGCTGAGAATCGGTGATGGCGTATTGATGGTTACAAATTCGAAGGTCTCTTTGGTTAATTGTTTAATTAAACCCATGCAATAACTCGACTCGGCCACAAGGTTCTGTCCTTTAGATACAGATGGATGGACACTTTCCACTTGATTGATTATTTATTACTATTACTGATTAAATTTTGAATTTTTGAAGTTGGTTAAATATTTCCGAAGATTACCCGCTAAACAAAAACACTACGTCTACCTCTTTATAATATTTGTGTAGATGAACAAAGGAAACACGTCTTGTATTTATCAAGGAAAATCTGTTCACGTCTGAAATCTTTCAGACGTGTTTCTCCTCAACCATAGTACTTGTGAAATGTTATTAGTATGTAGCTTAATGGTATCTCATAATAAGATTTTGTAAATGACGTTAAAATGCCTAGGCCTATAAAGTTTTATTTTCATTTTTTACTACCACCTATTAATTTTTCAATGTTACCTCATTATTTACACAACTCGTGATG
This sequence comes from Ephestia elutella, assembly GCA_018467065.1. Lineage (NCBI taxonomy): Eukaryota > Metazoa > Arthropoda > Insecta > Lepidoptera > Pyralidae > Ephestia > Ephestia elutella. Next base: position 10,510,899 of record CM031573.1, read on the forward strand.
TTGTTTTGTTTAACAAGTGTTTCCTATCTTTAAATCTGTAACTACTCAGGTAACACAATTGCAAGATGTCCCAAAATCGTTATCTACGATTTGATAAAGAATATGAGATTAGAATGTATTTACCAATATGACATTTCCAATGGGTGTAATCAATCAGTTATGATGATGATACACAATATGTCTGAATAATAGCTACATGTAAATTGTCTCTAATTTCGTTCTAAATGTCGATGTATTTTAACTTAATATGCATGTAATTAACAGAGTAACTAACGACTTCATTCATTATTACTGCCAGTATTACTGGAGTTACTGTAAAAAAAAAATACTTTGTCAAGTATTCCGGAATTACTTTTTCAATGTTATAATTATTCATGCATTTTAAGGCAATTTCGGATGTTTACGGTTGGCTTCATTTACATCTAAAGAAAAGCCTGTGTGGAGGCCGTTGACAACAGCCTACATTCATATATACCTCCGTGTTCATACACGTACCATCCATGTGTGTAAGTTACAATTCCACTTAAAGACATATGTTTGAGAAACTTGTTCAAATTTTATTTGTTTGCTACTCTTTCACACAAAGCTACTGGTTGGATTTCGACGAAATTGGACACGGATAGAAAATAACACAACGGGTAGATATTTACCTACTTTAGTTACAAAAAGTATTTTTTTGAATAAGATATGGAATGAAAGACGTAACGTATTACGTAATTCTTTAATTAAGTATATTTTAAATAAACAAACTAATCATTATTTAACAACATTGTTCCCAATGGTTTATCCAAGACTTTGCCGTCATCGTAAACAAGCTGCCCGCGAAGATATGTCTGCTTGACCACGCCCTTCAGCTCTCTCCCCAAGTAAGGTGTCAACTAGAATTAAAAAAAAACATACAAAAGTGAAAATAATATTCTCTAAAATATAGAACAGATAATTAAATGACGTTTTAATAATTCATAATTCATTTATTTTTTGTCAGACATGAGTACATAAGGGTCTTAAAATTATACAGTTCTGCATGCTGCGCCATTTGGCATACAAAAATCAAAGATAAATAAAATTAAGAGGTAAGTAAATTACTAATAGATCATGCATGTCAATTAAAATATTAAAAAATTGACAATTAAAATCATAAGATAAATTAAATTAAAAGGTAAATTACAAATAAATCATGCATCGTTTGTGGTAATTGCATATTCTGTTTTAATTAGTGGTTAAATAATGATAAAATACGTAACCTTATTCTTGTGTCGTATTTTATCAGCTGTGACTACAAACGTGGCATCAGGGTCGAAAAATACGAGGTCGGCATCCAGTCCAGGTTTTAAAGCCCCTTTTCGTTCTTGAAGACCACATAGTTTGGATGTATTGTAGCTCAAATATTTGCTGATTGATTGCAGGTCTAAACCTCGTTCGCATGCGTTAGTCCAGAATAGGGATAAACCTGCAAATTTAGGAAATACTCTTATAATACCTATTACTTTATTACAAGCAGATATATAAGACTATCGTGACTATCCTTATCTTGTTTGACGATAAAAAAATGTTGTTGCTAAACTTACAGTGGAAATTTATCGATAGGTTGTCTCGAGACACAAATAATATGTACCATATAGTAACATATCTCTACATACCAAATTGCACTGAAGAAATGCCTCCCCAGGCTTCTAGATTATTATTGCACTTAAGTTCCGGGGTGCAGGGCGAGTGATCTGACACGACCATGTCCAATTTATCTTCTAACAAATATTTCCATAGTTTTTCCTGCAACATAATAATCCGGCCGATTATTAACGCAGTAAGTGAAATTGAATGGACCACTCTACTTTCCTGCAATATCCATGATTTAATTTAGATCATAGGAAGACAAACTAAGGTCACCAAAGAGATTCTCCGTACGTACCTTATTGTGTTTGCTTCTGATGGGAGGAGCACACTTATACTCGCTGTGTCCCTTGGGGATCTCCTCGGCGCTGAGCGTGAGGTAGTGGTGGCAGGTCTCGGCGGTGAGGCCGGCGCGCCAGCCCTCGTGCCCGGCCGCCGCGCGCAGCTTGCGAGCCTTCTCCAACATCGGCACCACCTCCGCTGACGACACGTGCACGATGTGGATTCGAACACTGCGGTCATATTTCAGTTATATTTAGCTGAACTTGATAACAAGCAGATTTAGCTTGTGAGACCTTTATAATTTTAATTAGAGACCTGAGATTGTGAGACATTTTCAATATCTGTCTGTCTCTGTGTAAAAACATTTGTAGCCCGTAACATTTACTATAAACATTTTGTACCCGAAGGCACAACATGTTCTCAAGTGATAGAACTTTCGCTATATGAATGCTTTTAGGGATGCGAAGTATTTTGAGACATTGTAAAATGTGTGTTGTACTTAAATAACACAGAAATGGAATAGGTAATAAGCCGGTAACACCAACGGCTTCTCCACTTGTGTGTATTGTAGAGACAAATAGCTTAATAGTTTTATGTAAGTATTTTTAGTGCAAAATATACTTACTTCGTTTTTTCTACAAAACGGGATATAAGCGATATCGCATTTAATTCCATATTTGACGGCCGCGACTCTAGATAAGTTTTATATTCTTCAGGATCTGAAAAATATGAGTGTAATATGACGTTGGGTGTTGACTAGTGTAACGTATGCCTAAAGTAAATGTTTTAACAATTTGGTACCTTTCTTGGTTTTCTTCTTTTTTACAGGTTCATTATCATCTTCAACTTCGGCATGAAACTGAAAAATATTCAAGCATCTCATCATATCGGAAATAAGTTTTTAGCTAAGCTCTTCTAAAAAGAATAACTAAAACTGTAATTCTGTCAAGCAGAATTCATGAGGGTCTATCTACGACTTTATGTAAGCTCCTAGACAAGGAGAAATGAAGCATAGGTAGTCACTATTTGACTATTTATTTATTTAAAAATAAAATGATAGAAGAGTTACCGCTAATACAGACTCCGTTCCTTCTAAAGCCTCAAATGCCTCTTCGAGATCTTTGGCTGTGACATTTGGAAACTCTTCCACTCCACTCGGACAGAGAAAACATTTAAATCCAACCACGCCAGCCTTCACAAGATCACGTAAGGAATCCTGTAATATGTATGTTTTCGATGATATGATTGATTGAACCAAATAAATATACAGCATCATGTAAATCACATCTTTATGCCTCACGAGATAGATAGAGCCAAGAGTAGCTAGGCTTGAAGGCCACGTATAGCTGGAAAATTGGGCACATTGGTGGGATTGAGATTCAGAAATAGTTCATTGCCTTTGAGAAGAAATCTCAGTTTATAGCCCTTTCCCTTGATTTACTTTTACAATCTGCTCGAGAAGAGAAGCAGCTGGCACACTCTGTGTTATATAATCCCTAATGCTAATGACTTGCTAATATACGTTTTGTTGATGTGTTGTCTATTTTTCCTCATATGTCACATGACGTGCATTGTTTGTGGCCGTCTATACTGACCTGGTTGCCCGGAATTACTCCTCCCCAAAAACCGACATCAACGAAAATATTACCCTCAGCAGATTTGGCCTTTGTTTTCAGATTATCCAGCGTAGTAGTTGGAGGAATAGAGTTTCTGAAAATAATTGTAAATAGTCGCGTAAGTAAGGTCATGTTTCATTCACTAGGATGCCTAGGTATTGTTATACAAATTTCAAAAATCTCAACGATTTAACGAATTATAATTTATTATGTACAGTCAACAGCACATCAACCTACTCAAATTCATTGCAAATTCGACTCTGCAGCCGCGGCATAAGAGATCATGCAGGGTAACTTGAGGTGCAGTCGACTGTACAGCATTTGCCCGCGGCTTCACTCGCGTGAATTTCCCACGGGAGTAGTGGTTTTTCCCGAGATGAAAGGTACCTTATGTCCTTCTCAGTACTTCTAACTATGTATATGTTAAAATTTCAATAAGATTGGTTCATTAGGTAAAGCGTGAAGTGGTAATAAACAAACTCACTTTCGTATGTATAATATTAGTTAGGATTAGGATACAAAATTTCCGACTTTGACATTTCCAGACTTTAACCTTGACATTCTCCGACTTTGACATTAAACGATGTATCGAAAGGATGATGACAATATTATATAAGATAAACTCATCGAAGAAAAAAATTAAATGGACAAAATTAGACCTTACTCTACATAATGTAGAGTAGGCGACTTTACTCTTTGTTTGTTTATACTCAAAATAATGCCACCAATGACTATGAAAAAAATTGCCAGTTACGAAATTGTAATTACAAGGGCATGTCGACGATGGTGGTGATCCCACCGGCAGCCGCGGCGCTGGTGGCGGTTCGGAACCCCTCCCACGCCGTGCGGCCGGGCTCGTTCACGTGGACATGGGAGTCCACCACCCCGGCTATCAATGCCCATTCGCCGCCATCAATAATCTGAAAACAATAACATTACCCACGTCAACATCTACTTACGGCTTGCCTGAGATGATATATTTTGAGAATAATTAATTACATTTATTTTGTTTCGAAAACTGAAGGGTTTTTTATTTGTATGAATAGTTGAGATCTGCAAATTCCTACTAAGTGGACCTACTAGTAAGTACAATTTAAGGTATTACATCTGAGCCTCGCGAGGCACAGTATAGTAATATTATAAAGTGCGTCAAAATTATTATAATGTATTAATTGTGTACATTGTTACAAATTAATATGTAATGTTAGGTAAGTTAACCTAATTTTATATAGGAATTTATTGAATAATATTGTGTTGTGTAGCTATCGGCATTTAAGATTAAGATAAATATGAGAAAAAGCTTATTCCGACCACAATAAACTAAAATCATTATATGTATATGAATTATTGGTTTCTTTTTTCCTTTTGAGGTAAAAGTAGAACCCTACACACGATCGGCTATTGACTTTCATCGAGGATTGATCTTACCTGTATTTTTCCATCACTTTTATCTATAAGTTTGTTAGCATCTGTTCTTGAAAGGATTTCCTCAATAATTCCATCACTAACTAATATTCCACCGTCTATAATTTCACTCTCAACAACTACACACTTGCTCAGAAACAACTGGCGACCTTCCGATGCCATTACTGACTTGCAATCTGTTAGTTGCAGTTAAAACTGACTAGCTAGGTACTAACAAAGGGTGTTCATTGTATAATCACTTCGTTTAGCATCTCGTGCCCTCTCGCTATCATACTATAAATACTTACGTCTATTGAACGGTCAGATAATATCATCCAATGAAGAGCTGTATTTATTTTGGTATCTACATGGACCAATTGACAAACTGATAATAAATATTGATACCTATTGTGTGTTTGCCATTACGTAGGTACCTATCCGAAATAGGTCAACGCGATATTAAGCGTAACGAGAAAGCAGCATTACTAAAAAATACTTCATTCCTTTTCTTTTGTCTTCCTTCTTTTTTATTTGTCAGCATCACCTGTAGATATCTAATAATCAGAATGCCACTACTCGGTACAACATCCTTAACTACTTCAAATTTCCAATAGAAATAAAATTAAACATTGTGTAAATTAAACAATAATACTTACTGAGAAGTCATGCTTATACGGCCAACTTGGTGGAAAGCTTCAAGCAGCACGGACTTCCGCGCGGACAGGGGATTGTGTTACTCTATGGTAAAAAGCGGCAATCGCAAGCAATATAACGTCTATTCTATCTTGGCAGATATTAGCGTATATAGGAGATTTTGCTCTCTAGTAAACAAGCAACAAGTACGTTTTATGTCAGGCGCATAGTGCTCTGTGCTTTGATTCATTTTTTGATTTTATTTAACCTTTATTGTACAAACACTATGTATGGCACAATAGGTGGACTTAATGCAGTCTAACAGTCGACCTTTGGGGTAAACAGAGGGTATTGTTCTTGTCGGTGGAGTTTTTTCCATCTCTCCCTATCCTCAGCCATCGTTTTAACATCCTTGTACGACACAACTTTTGCCTTCTCCTTCATTTGGTCTTTATAAGCCCTTCTTGGCTTTCTTCTTCCTCTTCTAGCTTACATTTTCCCTTCTATCAGGTTTTTAATCAAATCGTCATGTCGTACAAGATGGCCGAACATCTTTCCACGTCTCGATTCTATAACTTTTAATAACGTTAACGTTCTTTTTTAATTAACAAGGATAATTAAAAATGATGGAAGTTGGTAATTTATATCTAGGCCGATGAAAGAACTCACTCATGTTTATTTGCTACGGAAACGGTAACCGCTTACCAACAGATGAGACGATGTATGTATACTACTTTTAACCGACTGAGATGTTATGATCATTGGTCATGCTAGTTCTATAGAGAAGAAGTCAGAAAGGTGACCACACTTCTGTAAATTGTACGAAATAATATTTTTTTAATCCTTTTTCTTGACAAAAAAAAACAACTTAAAAATAAGAAGAATATGCAATATATAATACAGCTCCTATCAAATCAAGGCAAGTTAAAACTCCTGTAATAATTTTAAAACCACAAAACCTACATCGTACAAACGTAGCTTATGTAGAGTCAGGGGAAATCTCTAAATAAAATATGCATATACAAAATCCCATTACACTGAGCTCATCCTGGATTTTATAAATCGGTTCAAAGGCGTAGTTGGAGTTATAAACAATAAAAACAATAATATTATTATTTATTTTAGACCAAACGTCATTACTTAGTGGTAGATATGCATACAAACTTTGCTTGTTTGAACGCGTTGGGGTTGTAGTAACATTTTCATATAAAATGTTACAAAGACGAGATCACCTCTCACTCCACCGTTCAAAAGTTATCAGATATTATGATTAACTCTACAAGGGCTAACTTCTCAAACTCTACACACGCATTAGTCAAAAAACTATTTTGGAAATCAGTCCACAATTGGCGGAGAAATCGACGAACATACATTAAAAAAAAAACATACATATATCGAAACATATAACGTCCTCCTTTTTTTGGAAGTCGGTTGAAAATATGCCTAATGCTAAGCCGTTTTGTTACTACGACTACAAGAACTATTTTTTAATAGAAAATTAATGAACATGAACAAATCATTTTAGGTCTCTATCCGTGTGCCAAATTTCATCAAAATCCGCCTAGTGCGTGAATTAGTAATAAATGGTTTGTTTTTTAGTAATCTATATCTATACATACATATATCTATACATATCTCTTTAGTCGCATTTCCTCATGACTGAGGGTCGTGGTCATTATATGGAATGAAACACACACAACGACTCTCTTGGCAATGTTAATGGAGTGGTTTGCCATTGCCTTCTCCATTTCTATCTATACATATATAAGACAGTAAAAATATTTTGTCTGAACATTTTGTATTTTTGACTGAAATGGATAGAGGGACACTTAAAAAGAATAATTGAGATAAAAAAAAAAAATATTTTTTATTTTTTGTCTGTATGATCACGCTTATCCCCGAAAGTACTGAACCGATTTTAATAAAGCTTTTTTTGTTGTATAGCTATTAAGCCTAGGCAACATTTAGGCTGTAATTGATTTTGAAAACTGGAGCACCTGATGAAGAACCAAAACAGAACTGTTAAACTATAAGAAATATGGAAACGTTGCCATAACAAAAGTCGTTCAACCTGATGAGCATTTTCTGCTGACGTATACAAATTGAAGATCTGGAACATCTGATGAAAAGCTCCAAGAGACCAGCTACAGCTACACTATAACATACATGGAAATGGCGCCTTAGCAAAAATCGTTCAACTTGATGAGCATTTTCTGCTGACGTATAAAAATAGAAGATCTGGAACATCTGATGAATAACCCCAAGAGACCAGCTACACTATAACATATTTTTCACAAAGATTTTTCATTTAAGCGAAACTTACGCGGGCGAAGCCGCTGGCAACAGTTAGTATACCATAAATATATATAAACACAGTAAAGGCAATATGTTTAATATCCTCCCAATATTATAACTTGAAAGTTTGTATGAATAGATGTTTGGTTAATTTGTTTGTTTTATTGGACGTTTATTTAAAAACTAGCTGTTGACCGCGGCTTCGCCCGCGTGAGTTTCGCTTAGATGAAAAATCTTTTTGTGTTCAAAACTGTAAGTAGTAACCTAAACTCCAGTACCCAAAATTTCAGCCATTTGGTTATCCCGTATCCAGCAGGAATATATTAGGTACTCGTAGTACAGTCGCGGTGTAAAATGAATCAAAAGTGATATTTCATTCAATAAACGATCTTCGTCTGCTCGTTATCTACAATTTCCCGTGTACCACCACTCCCACCCCGAGTGCCTCTTTGTCCTATCCCGTGTCCTGTCTATTTATACGTCAGTAGCAAATGCTCATAAGGTTGAATGACTTTTGCTAAGGCCCCATTTCCATTTATTTTATAGTGTAGCTGGTCTCTTGGAGTTCTTCATCAGATGTTCCATAATCTTCAATTTTTATACGTCAGTAGAAAATGCTTATCAGGTTGAACGACTTTTGCTAAGGCGCCATTTCCATATATGTAATAGTGTAGCTGGTCTCTTGGAGTTCTTCATCAGATGATCCTGATCTTCGATTTTTATACGTCAACAAAAAATGCTCGTCAGATTGATAAACTTTTGCGAAGGTACCATTTCCATATTTCTTATAGTTTAGCTGTTCTGTTAAGGTTCTTCATCAGGTGTTCCAGTTTTGAAAATTAATTACAGCCTATATGTTGCCCAGGCTTAATAGCTATACAAAAAAAGTTTCATTCAAATCCGTCCAGTAGTTTTTGCGTGAAACGCGTACATACATACAGACGGACAAATATTAATTTTTTTTTTTTTTGCTTTCTATTATTCTTTTTAAGTGTCCCTCTATCCATTTCAGTCAAAAATACTAAATGTACCGACAAAATATTTTTACTGTTTTATTATATGTATATGGGCCTGTGGTGTGGCCCTAGAATAGCACCAACCCATCTCTTCCCGTGGGTGTCGTAAGAGGCGACTAAGGGATCAAAAACACCGGAGCATGGGCAGCAGCATCTTTCCGCGTACTATGACATCACACTGCGATCGCCAACCCGCCTGCCAAGCGTGGCGATTACGGCAAAACCCCCCATGGTTGATACACCCACAACACGGCCCCTAGTCCCCGGCGGCCCCGCTATCCCGGACTCTGGTAGCGGTCACGGTAACGGCGGGGCAGGGGGTGCTAAGAATCCCCGGCAGATGCCAGGCTACCAACCCCGACGACCCTTGGCCCTGGCAACTTACAACACGTGCACACTGCGGACCGACGAGAAACTTGCTGAACTGGAGGAAGAATTGAGCAGGTTACGATGGGATATTGTAGGATTATGTGAAGTCCGAAGAGAGGGGGAGGACACCATGATCCTCAAATCCGGAAATCTGCTCTATTTCCGGGAGGGCGACCAACTGTCCCAGGGTGGTGTCGGGTTTATCGTCCACAGGTCCCTCGTCAACAACGTGGTCCAGTTCGAGAGTGTTTCGGCGAGGGTAGCGTACCTTGTACTCAGAATCACCAAACGGTATTCGTTGAAGGTAATACAAGTATACGCACCGCCCTCATATCGCTCCGACGACGAGGTAGAGACTATGTATGAGGATATTTCTAAAGCCATACATAGCTCCCAGGCCCACTATACCGTTGTGATGGGGGACTTTAACGCGAAACTGGGCAAACGAAGCGATGATGAGCTGAGAGTGGGGAATTTTGGATATGGAACGAGGAATGCACGTGGTCATCTGCTGGCCGGCTTTATGGAGAAGGAGGGCCTCTTTATGATGAACTCCTTCTTCAAAAAGCCAAAACAGCGAAAGTGGACATGGTTGCATCCTAATGGCGTTACAAAAAATGAGATTGACTTCATCTTGTCGACGAAGAGGCACATATTCAATGATGTCTCTGTGATCAATGCCGTAAAAACAGGAAGCGATCACCGATTGGTAAGAGGCACATTGAATCTTAGAATAAAACTCGAAAGGTGTCGACTGATGAAGTCTACGCTCCGACCAGCGCCTATCCAGCTCCAAAACCCCGAGAGCTTTCAGCTCGAGTTGCAGAATCGCTTCGAATGCCTGGGAGACTGCGAAAATCTGGACGATTATAATGACAGGTTTGTGCAAATTGTCCAAACAGCTGGGTCTAAGGCCTTCAAAACCCGCTGTTCAAAAGGAACCAAAAGATCTCGGACCTCACCAACAAACTCATGGAAGAAAGACGAAACTTGGTTCTGCAGTCCTCTAACGATGCTGCTCAGTATCGACGTCTAAACAGACAGATCTCCAAGTCCCTAACGCGCGATTTACGCCAATTCAATACTGACCGTATTGAAGAGGCGATTAAGCGAAATAAGGGCTCAAAAGTGTTTGCAAGGGATCTGTCTGTTGGTCAAAGCCAACTGACCAAGCTGAAGACTGAGGATGGCAGAATCATTTCGTCGAAGCCAGAGCTGTTGGAAGAGGTTGAGAAGTTCTACGGACAATTATACACCAGCGTACGCGCACCTGTCAGTAATCTGGCCAAAGATCCAAGAGCCAGATTGACCCGACACTACACCGAAGATATCCCGGACGTCAGCCTATACGAGATTAGAATGGCTCTCAAACAGTTAAAAAACAATAAGGCACCGGGTGATGATGGAATCACGGCTGAGCTTCTGAAAGCAGGTGGAACACCGGTGTTAAAAGCTCTTCAGAAGCTATTCGATTCCGTCATACTCGAGGGACAAACGCCTACGGCATGGCACAGAAGTGTGGTGGTACTTTTCTTCAAAAAAGGCGACAAAACCTTATTGAAGAATTATAGGCCTATCTCACTTCTGAGCCATGTCTACAAACTGTTTTCGAGAGTCATTACGAATCGTCTCGCTCGCAGGTTCGACGACTTCCAGCCTCCCGAACAAGCCGGTTTCCGAAAAGGCTTTAGTACCGTAGACCACTTACATACGCTGCGGCAGATTATACAGAAGACTGAGGAGTATAATCAGCCCTTATGCTTGGCGTTTGTGGACTACGAGAAAGCCTTCGATTCGATCGAGACCTGGGCTGTGCTACAGTCTCTCCAACGGTGCCAAATTGACTATCGATATATCGAAGCGCTGAAGTGTTTGTACGAAAACGCCACCATGTCGGTCCGTCTCCAGGATCAAGGCTCGAAACCTATCCAGTTGAAGCGAGGGGTGAGACAGGGAGACGTTATATCTCCGAAACTGTTCACCGCCGCCCTGGAAGATGTCTTCAAGCTTCTGGACTGGAGCGGACTCGGTATCAATATCAACGGCGAGTACCTCACTCACCTTCGATTCGCTGACGATATCGTAGTCATGGCTGAGACCTTGGAAGACCTAGGCACAATGCTCGATGGCCTCTGTAGAGCCTCTCAACAAGTGGGTCTAAAAATGAACATGGATAAGACGAAAATCATGTCTAATATCCGTGTCGCACCCACTCCTCTAAAGGTTGGAGACTCTACACTCGAAGTTGTTGACAATTACGTATACCTGGGACAAACAGTTCAGTTAGGTAAGTCCAACTTCGAGAAAGAGGTCAACCGTCGAATCCAACTCGGCTGGGCAGCGTTCGGGAAGCTTCGCGATATCTTCTCGTCCAAAATACCGCAGTGTCTCAAGACTAAGGTCTTTGACCAGTGTGTGTTGCCAGTAATGACATACGGAACAGAGACGTGGTCGCTTACTATGGGCCTCATAAGAAGGCTCAAGGTCACCCAAAGGGCGATGGAGCGCGCTATGCTCGGAGTTTCCCTGCGTGATCGAATCAGAAATGAGGAGATCCGTAGGAGAACTAAAGTAACCGATATAGCCCGCAGAATCGCCAAACTTAAGTGGCAGTGGGCGGGGCACATAGCTCGCAGAACAGATAGCCGTTGGGGCAGAAAAGTTCTCGAGTGGCGACCACGAACCGGAAAACGTAGTGTTGGCAGGCCTCCCACTCGGTGGACCGACGACCTGGTGAAGGTCGCGGGTTGCGCATGGATGCGGGCAGCGCAGGACCGGTCGTTGTGGAAATCCTTGGGGGAGGCCTTTGTCCAGCAGTGGACGTCTTTCGGCTGAGAGAAGATTATATGTATAGATAGATAAATAAAAAATAAGTTTAATGTCCGAAAGAATGATACATTAATTCTCTCAAACATTAAACGAATTAAGTATGTTACTCTTTTACGCAAAGACTAGGTACTCATTCGATTTGGTATACATGGAATTAAACCTGGAATACCTAACACAATGGATACTTTTTATGCCGAAACCTCACGGATAGTTAAAATTAGCTCTCTGCACCCTAGGCCTCCGCTCTTTGGGCAATAGGACATGATGTGAAGATTCCGATATGGTAACTCAATCACGGTCTAATCAATCTCTGGAGGAATTATTATGTTATTGTCCTCAATTTACGAGTATTCTACGATACCGAATTTCAATCACCGGAAAAACAGGAATGTGTTTTGAACCCAAAAAAACAAAGATAGTTAAGTAGTCATCACAAAAATTATAATGACTGTATCGTCGCATAACAATAGATCCTTTGTATTTAATTGCATATCAAATCTTTATAAGCGTGAACGTGGGCGACCGATGGCTTAGCAAGTTGACGAATCGTCCAAAATGCCAACGCCTTGCCTTGAACCTGGTCGAGGACGCGGGATGCTCCCGGCCGCTACCCTTTTTGCTGCTCGCCACTTGTTTGCCTCAAGACCTAGTTTAAAGCAAGTATCAACATTAACCGGTCCTCTCATCTAGGCAATATTGAAAAGGGCAATGTAATCCCAACAGGCATCAAATCAGTAAATAAATAAAAAGCTCTACCAGGCACCTGTGTTCAAGATAAAATATCGTATAGGTTTTTCGTCCTTGACAGTTGATTTTACGACCAGTCAGTCAGTCATACTCCTACTTGTCTTACTTAGAGGGCTGCAATATTTATTATGTCAATCTACTATACCCTACGGCCTAGTGTCAAAAGTTTATTACCGTCTAAAAGACCATACTAAGAAAAGCAACTATCGTCCTCGTGAAATTTAAGCATAGGACGTCCGAGTTACAATTACAATGCCAGTGCCTAGACTGGGAGACTTCGAAGAGAAAACTGAAGGAACTACTGAGTAACAATACTGCGCTAGTAGTTATTTAGTAGTTTATATAGTCAAAGTATTAGCGAACAATGTTAAATTTATGTTCGATATGTAATTTTATTTGTTGTAGATACTAGTTTAAAAAAATACTATAAATAGATACCGATGATTAAATATCATTTTCGGGTTCGATGTATCGTTGAATAAATTAAAATTTTTTTGCTAGTAGTAATTTAAATAATAAGGTTGTTAACTTGTCGCTTTAAAATGATAACATCAAGAATAAGTTACATCCTATTATTGTGAAGCTAATCCTGTAATGCTGTCTTTGTACGACAAAAAACACTTTTTAAGTAAAGTGTACAAAAAGTTATGTACAGGATTTCTTATTTAAAAAAATATAAAACGACAAATTAGAGGCAAATATTAATATCAATTTTAAATAAGTCTTCAGAGCAAAAATATTATAAGATATTTTCATGAACTTTTCATGTCCAAATGTACATATAAAGCGAGTCACAGAAAGATGTTTGGCCATTTTGCATAACCTGATATTATTTTTAAACACTTTTTTAACCATCAAAGAATTTATTATACACTAGCTGTTACCCGCGGCTTCGCCCGCGTGAGTTTCGCTTAGATGAAAATTCTTTTTGTGTTCCAAACTGTAGTAACCTAAACTCCAGTACTCAAAATTTCAGCCATTTGGTTATACCGTGTCCCGCGGGAATATATGTTGATGAACGGGAACAGATGTTCCAGATCGTCAATATTTATACATCAGTAGAAAATGCTTATCAGGTTGAACGACTTTTGTATAAGGCGCCATTTCCATTATATGTAATAGTGTAGCTGGTCTCTTGGAGTTCTTCATCATCTGATCCGGATCTTCGATTTTTATACGACAACAGAAAATGCTCGTCAGATTGATAAACTTTTGCAAAGGTACTATTTCCATATTTCTTATAGTTTAGCTGTTCTGTTATGGTTCTTCATCAGGTGTTCCAGCTTAATAGCTATACAACAAAAAAGTTTCATTCAAATCCGTCCAGTAGTTTTTGCGTGAAACGCGTACATACCATACAGACAGACAGACAAGAAATTCCAAAAAAATATTTTTGCTTTCTATTATTCTTTATAGGTGTCCCTCTATCCATTTCAGTCAAAAATACTAAATGTACATACAAAATATTTTTACTGTTTTATTATATGTTTAGATTAAAATCCCTGGCCGTAAGTGTTGTTCCACTCTACATACTGCCCCAAATCATCTTGAGAGACACACTCAACAACAAGATATACGATGTCGTTAATTAAAATGTATTAATTCATGAAGACAAACTAAACAGATTCAAGTTCATTAACAATAACCTCCTCTAAGCTAGGTCACTTGTCCAGGTCAAACTCAACAATGCCAATTTCAGGGTCCATTTAGTCAGGGTACAGTTAGGTGGCGACATCGATGTGGGGACGGACAATGCGAGTGGCATTGGCGGGAAGAAAGGAAGAATCGCAGTGCGCATACTAATGCAGCGCCCAGTGCGCCGGCGCACCAAGGAGCCGTTGCCGCGTACTTGGACCTCATCACCTGGGTAGCCAACTCAGAGGTATCGCACTGTTTTATTTATTAAACACCAGAGACAAATTGACGGAAAAAAATAAAAATAGTCGGGTACAAATTCCAAAAAAAAATCTTTTCATAAGTTATGAAAAGATTTTTTCTTTTGAAATACTTATGAATCATAACTATTTCAAAAGAAAAAAAAAAGATAAATCCAAGTAAGTGCACCCTCGCGTTGAAATTTAGTTTTTTAGAGCAGAAAGGTTTTCTACCACCGGCTGTGGTCGTTGCCCAGAGTCCTCAATGACATTAGGTCGAGCGCCCCCCTCTATCTATTACAGTTTCCGCGGGCAGTTCCCCGTTTTGGTCCAAATCTACTCCATTCCCCACTTTCGTATTTTTCACGCTGTTCCCGGAGTTGCAAGTTGCTCCAATCTTTTTACTGATAAAAGTTTTAATTCAGTTTAGTTTAAAATATTAACAATATACCTACTTGGGTTTCAAAATTGTTATTTTCTTTGATTTCTTTGGGGCATATATCATAAATCTCAAGAAACTCATTTAACAATTTGTGTTTTGTATTATTTTTACTACGTATAACAATAATGCTGCTTTCTTTGGACATTATAGTTATTATATACAGGAAGTAGTGTGAAAAGGTAATGACAAACATGAACTTGTTGAAGTCCAGTGTAAAATGCAACGGCGATAGGTGAAACATGGGAAACCAACAATTACTTTTGAGTCACGCTTTTACAAAAACTAAGATACCTACCTAATAAAAAAAAATACACTACCTACCTTTCACAAAACACAATCACAAAATTCAGGACGGCTATTCTGACGATTTGTTGTCTAAGGTATTTGAAACAGAAAATGCTGCTTTTTCAATGAATTTCGTTTTCGAATCTCGTTCATGGAAAAACTTCCTTTCGTGAGGTTGTGCCTGAAAAATAAAAGATAAAAGATAATTTTAGATTATGTTCTGAATTATTTGGTTGATTGAAGTGATAAATGTAAAAGTTATTAAATAACTACATTTATATTCTTACCTGTAAACTTTCCAATTTTTTTTTCGTATTCGCTTTGGCCGACTTGACAAAAAATTCTTGATTTGCATTTGATGAGCCAAGTCTGACGTTCTCCATTATTACAAACAGAATAATCACTCCAAAGGAAAAAAGTGATCTATAAAACGAGGTGGCGTTTTGTTTTGATGGCTGACTGTTACCCGCAGTTCCTCGCATAAGTGCATTTCTATCGGTACCTCCGTTTTGACATTTGTATTGGACACTTATTACAACATTCAAAATTCTATGAATCGGAAGCGAACTTTTGGGTCACCACTCGAGATCGTTTCGCGCGAAGCTGCGCCAAATGCGCGCCTCTGGCGGTAGAATGCAATGATACTTGATATAAATTTCCTATCGAACTTACGACTATAGTGAATTTAACAGCCATTTTCAATAGGAAACCTCTCACTGCAATTCTGATAGGTTTAATATTTCGGCCGCAATCGTGACCACATACATCTCAGCTGTACGGACATCTATGACAGTTCATTGTAAACCAGTTTTTTATCCATTTAGACACAAAAAATCTTTTTGAAATGCATCTAATGTGATTGTAAAACTATTTCTCTTAATATTCGTGTACTCGTATAAACTTTAAGTGTAATATGAATACAATAGAGACAATTTATGTTCCGAAACTGGAGCATCAGTCACGAAGCGAGAGCAATGCACTTCAAGCTCGCGCTCGGGTGCAATAAATAAAAACTATCGGTGGTGGAATATATTTCAACATTTTAGCGTATCGTTATATGTATATTGTTTAAAAGATGTGATAGAATAGAAAACAATCCACGTGAAATGTACCACAAATCTGCACCAAAACAGCTTTACCTAATGATTTTTTGAAATAAGTATTCTAGGAGCGAAGAAAAAGATCAGAATTAACCAGCTGTTTACTTTCCACATAATGCACAAGAGCCAGTAAAGGGACTAGCTTGAGATTAATTTCTAAATTCCTAAGCAAAAATATTCGAGTCTACGCAACCTGCAACTATTACACTATTAACATAATTTAATATATTTATTTTGAATCTAAAAGTTAAAATATATAAAAATTATTTGCTATCAAAATGAAACCGATTGTTGACGATTCCCTACAAACGTGCCGTAAACTCGTAAAGTGCCATGTACCACGTAATTCTGATACGGAAAGGGCGGTACGTCCTCACTATCGCAACGATTGACTGTGATCTAGTTGAAAATAAGAGAATAAATCACTAGGTAACTGAGGAAGAAGGAAGTGACAGTGGAAATATGTGAAGTGTGTCTTAACTTTTAAGTTACGAGTAATTAAAAAATAAAATTATAGATCGTTTTCTCAACACAGGTACGAATATTTATAAAATCGGATTTATTATTTACATTACATTATATTTCTGAATTAATTACAACGTGTAGAAAACATTGGAAAAAAAGTTTGCTCATGATCAAGTAAAAAAATGAAACACCCAAAATAAGATAATAACAAATAAATAATAATCCATAACAAACACATATATTGTGGGTTACTAAAGTTATAAATTCAACATGAGTTTCTTTCGGCATTTCTTCTCAGCTGTGGTCTTTCCGAAATGCTAGTAGTTTGTAGCTTTGAGATTTATAATTCAATACCATTCTGTAATTAGTTCTTGACGTGAAAAAGTTCCTAAGAAGACCGAAATTCCGATATAGTATTTTTGATATTGTATAAAACTGACTAATATTCATCAATTTCGGTATGTGCATATTGTGCATAGCTCTTCTTCTTTGGACAAGAACTTAATATTCGCATAGATATTTAGACAAACAACCACTGATATATTCATATCAACTATATCACATAGCATCGTCGTTTGCAAAAATAAATCATGATTTTGATGCATGAAATCTAGTACCTACACAAGACATCAACGAGTGTGATTTAACAAATCATTTACTTAATCAGAATGTTTGTTTTTTTTAAAGAAAGCACTTAGACACTATTGTAATTTAAAAAAAAATAAGTAGTAGTTCAAATGAACTTCTAATTTTTAATTTATAGAAAATTGGCTATCACAGAAAGAAAAACAGAATTTATGTTTTTAACAATAAATGTTTTTGATACAAAAAGTCATTCAACTTCAACAAGTATCTACATTGAAGTTCAACAAAGACAAGCAACATAAATAGACGCGCGTAAACAATCAGTAACATACACTAAAGGCACATAAGTAATCCACCACAGGGTAGACATGTCCCCAAATTCAATTGATAGTACATAAACAAGGCGCGAGATGAGAAAAGCGCGGTGACTCCAAGGTATTTAACACTAGGAGAGACGCGCGCCGCCCGCTCAGTCGACCGGCACCCGCGACCAAGGACCCGGCCCATCTCGCTCGCCAGGGCGTCTCCACACACATTCATTATAACTTTTATATAAATATTATAAATTCAATAGGTAATTACCACTCTATCAATAAATTAAAACAATTGAAAGAAAATTTGAATAAATACATAATTCACATTATCTTTTTTATTGTTGCAGATAGTCGGAGAATTTGTGGATGAGGATTCCCCAGTATGGGGCAATTTATATGGGTAAGTTGATTTCAAAAAAATCATAACTAAAGCTAAAGTTCGTTTATAAACTTTTTTCGTCAGTTGTATGTAGGAAATGCGCCTTAAATATTATCTTATATGCTGACAAAAATATTGGTAGGTATATAGCAATTAAAATATCTATTGCAACAAAATATATACAGAGAAAATACTTAGTAGCCTTTCCAATACGACTTCAAAAATCATGTCATTTTCAGTATAAATAATGTTATTGAAATTATTTTCGATGCGCAAACACGAGAATTTGTGAACAAGTCATACTAGTATACTTAGCATTAGAACTTTGTATAATAATTATCATTTTATTCTAAACAATGATTCTGAAAATGTATCTTTTTATAATTCTAAAATTTTGTGAAACTTTAAAATCTGGGCCATTTAGTTTTTATCAGACTCAACAGTTGAATCTCAATTAATTGTATAACCAATTAATTATATATTTTCTATCAATAGTTCGCTGAACTCATTGATTTGTTGATTCGATTGGTATTTTCCTAGAATATTTAAAGCAGCTATTGTTCACACATTCAAAGTAGGTACGAACACCGTTCCAAAATTTCTCTTCACCGAATTGAGCACTTAACTCATTTCAAATGCACGACATAAAATATAATTTCTAATGCAATATATAACAAATAGATCTATTAAGACTGGAACAAGTGTTTACATTTGTAGAATGAACATATACTACTACTTACATATACCTACTACTCATTCAATAAGTGGCGATAAATATAAAGTATACCGCAAAAAAATATAGCGCAATTTCATTTTCTGTGTTTCAAAAAAAAAAAATTCCAAAATTTATTTTTACTAATTGTTTCCGTTTTACTGAGATATTGCAATGCGGATGATAAAAGTAAGTACTTATTAGCTCAATGTGTATTATATGCAGTGCACGTGCGACAGGTAGAGGAGAGCCGTACATGTTAATCGATTCTCTGTTGTTCCTCGTTTATACGAGTATACCGAATCTGGCAAAATACCCAAACAAATTAGATACTGTCTTGTTGTGGTGGCTATTAAAGTTCTCTATCTTTAATTGATCTGTTAAACGAAATGAAATAATTTATTCTTAACATTGGATGCTTGACGTCATTAACTTACACTTAGCTAAGTTATATCGTGTGTTGGTCACCAGTTAACTAACAAACCTAACCTACGACTCTGAAAACAAAGTTATATATTGATTTTAGACGTTTTCAAACATAATACTCTATTCTAAAGTCAACTCCTATTTATTACACTTTTGAGAATAACGGGTCAAGTGCGTGTCGGGCCACGCGCAATGTAGAGTTCCGAAGACGTCTTCCCTGTACAATATGCGGACATATAAACTTATCCAGTTTCACATAACTAACGACTTTAACTAATATAATAAGTACCTATTGATTATATTCAATTGATTTTTTTCTATTTAAATGTATTTGTTGACCGTCTATTTACTCGTTAACGTGTAAGCCTTTATAACAATGACTAGCTGTCGCCCGCGGCTTCGCCCGCGTGAGTTTCGCT
>CM031573.1:10530801-10572319 GCA_018467065.1 Ephestia elutella
GTTTTGAGATCTCTATGCAAAATCCAATTGTCGTGAAGATGATGTACAGCCCTCAGAAGTTGCGTCATCAAGCATTTAACCTCGCCTGAAATATACAGAAATGTCAATCTATAAAACGATCCTAAACATTGATTAATTGTATGCAAAATTTATAACTAACTAGGCATATTTATCTTACCTGGTAGAAACACTTGTTTCTTTCCTCTCATAGTCTCCATAAGGCTTTTGAGATCATGCTCCACATAGTCCATGACTATAAATATTTTGTCCATATTGTAGCCGACGACAATCTCCCTGCAAGTCACGATATTAGGGTGCTGGCCCTGAAACATTACAAGTGGTTGTGCGACTTGTCAGTATTAGATAGACTGAAATTTAATCTCCTTGACAAATAGCGCTCTTGTCTATGAAGTGTCAGTTGGGGAAACTATTTACTTTGAACTGTGAAATGTATGCTTACTTCTAACTTTATTGAAAAATACTGCCACTAAGACCGTGGTCGCAGTGTGTAAGGAAGCAGAACTTCTGTAGCAATCTACTCAACAAGGATTCTTAAAAAAAGGGTTAGCAAAGCAAGCGCATGACCATGGTATCCAATTTCGTCAGTCGTGCCTCTCTACTTGATTTGGTTAATTTACACATGGAAATGGCGACAAAAGTGGAAATTACAAAACTTCTAGATATGCATTTGTATTTTGCGAACAAACGTACAAACATTAATATTTAAAAACCATGATAAACAGTTAGGACTGCGTAATCCCGAAAAATACTACACAATTGGGCTGCGTAATCCCGAAAAATACTACACAATTCGCATGTTGGAAATAAAATCACGTACGCAATCCAGTTTAATTGTGAACATAAATAATGTTTCCTTGTTGCAAACATTCTTGAAACAGTTGGGTGTACAAAATATTCCTGATTGCTTTAAAAAAAATCTGGATTCAACGGCAGAGCTCTTAGACCAAGCAAATTAATGATGATGAATTCAATTTGACTGTATCTTTGCCAAATAAAAATACGAAAAATGTTTTATTACTAGTCAATCTTGTCCCAAATACATCACGATGGAACATCTCAACTGAGACTTTTGTGACAGAATTTACTCTAAAATAATATTACTTGTTACACTATGAATTTACATTTATTAATTACATCAATTTATTAAATATATATCTGTCTTACGGCGGCTTGGTATAAGAGCTTTTGGTTCAATATACAGGGTGTTTGGGTAAACACCTGCAACCTCTCTAGGGGTGAAAGTACTCATGAATATGAGCAACTTTTTGTATGGGACCGACTCCGAAATCTCAAAAAAAAATCAGCTATTCTATACATTTTGGGCGAGTAGGTATTGTAAATGTATAGAGCAGCAGATTTTTTTTTTTTGAGATTTCAGAGTCGGTCCCATACAAAAAGTTGCTGCCCATAAAAAAATGAGTAATTTCACCCCTAGAGAGGTTGCAGGTGTTTACCCAAACACCCTGTATTACAATTTAAATAAATAATAACGCAAATAAATAGCTAACACTTCATAAATGTCATATATTTTAAAAGCATTTATCAAATATTCTTACATTTTAAAATTTGCGATGGCGATGTTACCTGACGATTAAAATTACATCATACTTTAGAAAAATGACTTAGAAAACAAAAATTACTCGCGCCGGCTGCTCCATTAGAAGAACCGGTCAAGCGCGAATTAGTTCTGAGCATCAAGGGATATTTTAAAATTCTAACGCCAATAATGCTTAGATCAGGGAGGTTAAAACGGCCATTTTAAAGAATCGGAATAAGATCCATTTCTCATTTCCTCGTATAAGGTCAAATTAGGTTCATTTTAAATATTTAGGAAATGAGAAATTGATCATATTTAGATTCATCAAAGTGGCCGTTTTAATCCCCCAGTACTTCAAAAATTACAAACTCACGCTTGACCACTTTATTTGCGGTTTTGCTTACTTAATATAAATTCAGTAGAAATAAAATATAAATAGTTATTTCACTGTAGGACAGAGCGAAGAGATATATCGCAGCCAATAGAATTTAGTTTTTCAATTCCCAATCGAATTCGAATTTTGTTAACATAATTCTACTGGTCGTTTATACACATCTCTCGTCACTGTTCATGTGGAGACCGCCCTAAAATTCGACAGATAGATTTCATAAAATTGACAAGAGACATATTGCTCAACTAACACATTTGTTTACTCCGAAACGAATACATTTCGGTAGTGAAATGAAATGACATTTAGATATTGTTAAATTCATTTTACTACACGAACGAACACATGTCCGTCCATGTTAATAATCTCATGTGAAAAGTAAACGGCATTGCAATTATTTCGAATTCTACAGCTAGGGTTAAAATGTGAAATGTTTTAATAATGTCACATATCAAATTCATATTAATTAGCATACTCAATTCACTAGCAACATTAATTAACCATGTTGTACTTTTGTTTTACGATTTTTAATACTTCAAAAATCAGCCAGCACCGAGTTAAAATTTTGAGTATATTTTGACTTTAAGCTTGACTAAGGCTACGGACGAATAAAAACGATACGAAGAAGTTACAAGAATACAATGAAGTGGCCGATTTAAGCACCTAGATTAATTTCTTCAAAGACATTATTTTTGGTTTTGCCGTGCCTGATGACAGATTTGAACAGATTTTAATTATTATTATTTAATTTTATACAGCGTGTCAATACAGCATTAATCACTTAAGATGATAATGCCATCAATCGCCGCAATTGTTTCAAACTAGCAATAGTTAATAAATAAGTTATTTGTGTCAGCGATGTATAAGAAAGGAGCCTCCCCGTGCGATGTATGCATTGTCTGGCGTAGCCTGGGCAATCTGGGAAGACGATCAAGTTAGTAACGCAGATTGGTCGATCCTATCACAACACATGGTTTTTACCAGTAATGATTAAAAGCAATAATACATTTTATGAGCAATACTATTTCATACATTGATACGTAAGTAATATTAATAATAAAAATTTTAAGAAATTGACTAAATATTTTCTACATGAAAAGCTCTGAAAGATAATATTTTTATTTTTTTCTGTCTACTTTCCAAAATGAAACTTACAGTAAATGATATTATCTTTCTATCAATAGGTCACATGCACAACCATAACAGTAAAACGCACTGGTTTATAAGGCTACGGAAAATATTGTGGTCATCAGACTTAAAAACTTTATAAATCTTTAATTATCTATTTATACAATAATTCAGTTGAAAGCGAAGTACAAGGCATAGGACCTAATCTAAGAGGAGAGAACTGGTGCCTGAGATAGGTAGGAAAGACTCCTGTAATATAGGTCACCAATATATATAACTTTATTAATCTTTAATATTAAATTAAACAAATTAAAATACACACGACTACATTCATACGTAACTTAAATGGTTTGTTAAAGAATGTAAAATAGGTATGGAAATAATGGTGCTAGACAGTTTCTACTGCAACATTTGTGATGTGGAAAAATTAAAAAAAAACTACTTTGCACTTCCTTAACACAAAACCAAGGACGGCTTCCTCCGAAGCTCGGAGTATCTTCCTAGTGGGACCGATTAATCTATCACTCTAGAGACTCTAGATCCTTGCGAGTCTAAATCAGTTTTGCGTGAATTTAGGGGAAGCCATAAACAGTTTTAGTTTTTTTTTTTTTTCTGAGATGCCGAGACATAATAATAAGGAACAAAGGAACAAGCTTCATTGCTAAAACTAAGAAATCAAAAAACATAAGTCATAACATTAGTTACTTTGATATTTGAAATTTTAATTGTTTAGAGGCATCGTCAGCTGCGTGACGCCTATTTCTGTCGGTGTGTTTGATTAAACTGATTGAGTGAACTGATTCTGGATGGGCTAAGCTTACGACTACGCATCACGCAGTGGACGCCCTAATAGTAGCCAATAATTTATCACATTTTGTTAATTAACCTCAATCTACTAGATGTTTTACTGCAAGGGTCAATTATTATAACTTTTAAGAAAATGCGTCCGCAGTGCAATAGCTAATTCCTGGAGCAAATGCTTCATAATCATTTGAATCTGTAAATTATAGATACTATTGATGTTTTAACACATCTTACTTAGTACCGCACAACTATAGTGGACTTCTTTAAGCCGTGTTATTTATGCGTTATTTATTTAGGACCACACACCTTTGCAAGACTTTTTCTTATATCCGCTTTATGCTTTTTCTACTATGCTCTCGTTCCACATAAGGCAGAATTTAAAGTTGATTGACAATCACAAAGATTACATGTAGGTACATCATGCTCTCATAAGGACAAACTTCAAAAGAACATACCAAGCAAAAGTTCAATAAGAGGATTTGTGTGAATATGCCAACGATAAGTTTGTGAAGTGTGCGTAATGCCGAAGTTTTGTTCGCATTCGGTTTGCGTTATCGTTAACTCAGATTGATATGGAATTAATACAACGCCACCTGGTGGCAACTAGGTGGCGTTTTTTAATCCATTGGGAATTCTTAGTCTTATTTGTACACAAGTATTCATCTTGCCGTCACCTGATTATTCGCTACAGCAACAATAAGTTACAACATGATACATATGTGACATTTAATATTATAATACTTTTATAGGAATCTAGCCGTAAAAGGAACTTTTGAACCATTGAATATTATAATACTTTTATAGGAACCTAGCCGTAAGGACCTTGGTACTAATTTCAAATAATGAAAATGAGATCCTTATATCCAATTCAAAAGGAGAAAACTTTGTTTGAGATTCAATAATTATTGATTCAAAAAATTATAATTATTGTTGTAAATGTACTTCAAAGGCAAGATTGTTCAAAGTGAAGATTTTTTTAATACTTAAAATAAAATTGCTTTAATTTACAATAGATACTAGCCCGTATGTGATGCAGGTTGCATCTCTCATGAGAATTAGATTAATACGAATTTCAATGACCCAAAGTGCTCCCGTGACCGTCACATAGGTGCAATTTACGTCATACATAGGAATGTCGCGTCAGTTTGTCATCGGTTATATTAAAGAGTACACATTTATTGTTAATACAAAAACTAGGAACGTACAAAAAGAAAACCATAACTGTAAGGGATTTCTGTCAATAACGCTACGCGGCGGGTATCGGAGACATACCCGCCTAGCGTTGTGGACGAAGGCCCTTAATATTTAGTCTTACGTCATATAGATTTACTGCCGCAAAGAAGTTCATTCAAAAATATTACTATTAGTACGAAAAGCTGCTTGTCCTAACAAAAATCGATTTTATGGTCCCATCCGGAAGAAAGCATGAAACTTGGCATGAATCGTAATCCCTTTCATATATATACTTTAATATTGATATAGAAACACTTCGAGAAATGAATGTTTCTCCCCCTTCCCCCCCTTTTATTGTCCCAAATCGTGGTTTTTTCTCATTTTTTATGAAAAACGGTAAAAGCTATGCAAAAACTGTCAATGACCAATGTTCTTCATTAAATTCTCTATAATAATGCCAATGGACGTATGTTGATAGGACTTATAGTTTACAAAATATGCCCATGTTACTAGGACGATTTTTTGAAAAATTCGAGCTTTTTCTTATTATTGCACGGTCATGGTAGAATTTCGTATTTAATATCATGGATAGCTTTCGACTTCTCTGATATACATTGAAGTGGTCCCAGACTTCTCGTGTCGACATATGTTACCATCATCAAAGCACTTTCTAATTGGGGGGGGGGGAGGAGTGCACCCCGCGCGCTACAAGCGAAGAACTCCTGCTTATTCTGTTGAAACATTATATCGTGTCTGGTATCGTTTTCGTATAAATCAAGCATCAGGAATTCATTTTTGATAATAATTTGGCTTCATTTCATAGAAAAATATCGATATTTTAGCTAAAAAGTAAAAAAATAATTCCTAATTTAATTGTTTGTTCAAAGCACTTTCAAAGCTCTTCAAGATTTTATGACATGGGTAAATCTGAGTAGAAATAGTAAGCATGTATATAAAAATATATATCTATTTTTTTTAGTTTTGGAATGTAATTTCAACTAATATGTTATATAAAATATATATTTTTATAAACTAGAATATCCGTCCTTACCATCAGAATTATTGAGTGACTTCCAACGGCCCCGGCGGGCCGGCCCCGGTGACGGGGCCGTTGGAAAAAATAATTCCAACGGCCGCGGCGGGCCCGGATTTTATTTTTTAAGATATTATCAAAAATGAATTCTTGATGCTTGATTTATACGAAAACGATACCAGACTCTATATAATATTTCAACCGAATAGGCAGCAGTTCTTCGCTTGTAGCGCGCGGGGTGCACTCCTCCCCCTCCCCCCAATTGGAAGAGGTACTTTGTTGATGATGTTAACATATGTCAACACGATGTTTGGGACCACTACAATGTATATCAGAAGTCGAAAGCTATCCATGATATTAAATACGAAATTCTACCATGACCGTGCAATAGAAAAAGTTGCGAGTTTTTCAAAAAATCGTCCTAGTAACATGGGCATATTTTGTAAACTATAAGTCCTATCAACATACATCTAATGGCATTATTATAGAGAATTTAATGAAGAATATATTGGTCATTGATAGTTTTTGCGTAGCTTTTAACTGTTTTCATAAAAAATGAGAAAAACACGATTTGGGACATATATAAAGGGGGGGAAACATTCATTTCTCGAAGTTGTTTCTATATCAATATTAAAATAGATATATGAAAGCTAAGCAATCATGCCAAGATTCATGCTTTCTTCCGGATGGGACCCTATTTCACGTTAAGGACCCTAACTATATTAAAATAATTTATATTAAAAATAAAAGTACAACACTATATAATACGATAGAATAGTGTAATGCTACTGTTTAGTATTAGAGTAATAATTAAGTGTGTAGTAAAGTAAGTAAATAGTAATTAAATGGTAGGTAATCTTTTTAGAAATAAGTATAAGAGGTAATATTTTTCGTTGCGTCATGATAAATATTTCTCTTTACATTTGAAATTTATAAAAATACATTATTAATAGTGGGTTTTCTAAATATGGTAATGTTCAGACTACTACAGGAAATGAATTCAAAAACATTGGCAACATTTATACTGGTGAGAATACTCATAAATATTAACTACTTTTTGTATGGGCCAACTCTGATATCTCAAAAAAAATCGGCTGTTCCATACTATTTCTTCAATACCTACTGGCCAAAATGAACTGCTGATTTTTATTTTTGAGATACCAGAGTTGGCCCCATACAAAAAGTTGCAAATATTCATGAGTTCTTTCAGAAGAAATTTTGTCAATGTTTTTGAATTCACCCCATGTCGAATGCACACCCATTGCATTAGCTACATGACAATTTATGAACTCAAGCCAAATTAAACCTAAAACCTTCTAGTACATAGGGTACTATGCAGTACGCATAGTAACTTGATTTCGTAAACCGACAAGTAACTAGTCTTCGAAGTTGATAAATGTGCCATGTGTAGGGCCCAGATATTTCTAGGCACATTTTATCAAAACCTAGTATGGCAATAAAAAGTCTATATGGCAAACATGTCAGTCCATCTCGTCTAGATACTTAAATGCTGTGCTTCAATGTATGCTCTTTCAGTGCTCAAGTTTTCTTTACAGGTCGTATAAAGTTGCATTTGTTCAAGGACACACATTTGGTAGCTGGAAGCTGACAGATTTTTGTTCCCGATACCCTGTGGAACGACTATAAAATGAAAATGTATACAGACGTGACACTATTTATATATTACAGAAGATAAAAAAATTATAATTTTATTTCAATCTCCTGTAGTCTGTGTTTTACAGGCCTGTAAACCACAGCCACACATACCAGATGGGTAATATAATCGGTCCTCACATTCTGGGACCATTTTAGGTATAGCCATGTCATTGTCTAACTATAATCGGGCCGAAACCTAAACTCCCGTATGACGTAAGTCACTTTGACAATAATAGTGATGTACCTAAACACGAATCGCTGCGATTATTTGATGTTACGTAAACAAACAAATCGAAATAAAATAATTATTTTTATTAATCAGAAGTCTGAACCTGAGTCTGAGTCGCTGTCATCGTCAATAACATGGATAATAAATTCATTGTTAATGATATTATCTACTTGATGTCACGATTCGATACGATTGCGTGAATTCTTGTACCTTTTTCTTTCTTTTTTTGTATTACTTTAATGTTAAATATTTTAAATCATAAAACGCAATAATTTTTATATCCATCATTTAGAAAACTTGTCAAATAAATCGATAAATTGAACGATGTATCGCGATTTTTTACATTTTCACTATCGATTTATTGAAGACGGATGCAATGGAACTCCCTAAACGAGCAAGCCGGAAGTTCAAGTACTACATTTCCGCGCATAGATTTAAAATTTAAAAAATTTGGAACTTTATGGGCTTGACCCTGATGACACCTGTCATACGGGAGTTTAGGTTTCGGCCCGATTATAAATGCGACATATATATTGTAATAATAGATAACTTTAATAAATAGCACACAAAAGCAAGGATCTCACGGAAAGTGAAATCCCAAAAAAAAATTAATGATAAATATCATTAGATGCAACAGGTCGAATCTATTTAAATAAATGTTTATTTTTACTAGCCGCGCCCCCGTGGGAATTGCCGGTATTTTTCTTCCCGTGTGCCTAATTTCATCGAAATCAGTCCAGTAGATTGCGTGAATGAGTAACAAACATCCTCACAAACTTACATCCATACTTTCGCATTTATTTTATTAGTAGTCTTCTTTCAAACTATTGGAGAGAATCAGATGCCCGCTATGTGATTTTTCCAATGATATGGTGACTTTTTACCAAAGTGATTCAGATGTAACACATCATATGCGACTATTGTCAGACTTGCTCGTTTCCGATGTGTAACATTATACTTATAGCTTGATAGTACATATGTAACAACGAGCAAGAAGTTTACATCACAGAAATAAATCGAGATAGAACGGAAAAGTGGGCGGTACACGCGTGCCTCAATCTTGTCGTATGCCACAAGATTCGTTCATCGGTCATTCAGTCAGCGCGCAGGAGTCGGCGTCGATACACAGGAGCAAAAATGCCTTATTGTGCTATTTCCAATTGTAAAAACAGCAGTGCAAATGTGAATCGTGCAAAAGGAGGTATTTCTTTCCATGTGTAAGTATTTTGTTTTAACTAAAATCGTGATTAAATGACAAAAATAATGAAAATAAAAAAGTAACTTGATTTTCAATGTAAAACGACAATACGACATAATCATATTCATTACGCGTTTCAAAACATGTTGTAAACGTCATTTCAAAGAGAATTACAATGTGAATAAAATGTTAATTAGGAACGCTTCACTAGTGCTGCAACGTTGCACTTTCGAACAAAGATTATCGGTATTTACCGATAATCTCAGTTCAAAGGAGAAATTTAAATTAACATTATTATTTCAGTACCAGTTATTTTAGTGCGACTTTTTAGTTTGCTCCCGTGTGAATGTATGTAATAAAAGACTTAGTTAATTAGTCATCACGTGTTGGTAAACATGTATGAAAGATATCATCCGAAATTTCGTATACTTTGCGGGGTCACCACTAAGTGTGGTCACTTTTTGTGTGTTGGTACATATGCACCAACAAACTGAAAGTGTCCTAACATCAACTGACTGGGTAAAATACCGATTCGTGTTACTGTGCATTTCGATTTATTTCGGTGCGGGTCACATCACTAATTTATTAGTAATGGCGGAACATTTGGGGCGTGGCTTGTGCAAAAGTTGACACGACCGATTTCTTTGCAATGAACTCGCGTCACCGTTCTATCTCGATTTATTTCTGTGGTTTACATCCATATTGAAACCACTACCGCTAACTACCCAAACTTTCAAAGCCACCGGCGTAGGAAGCTGAAATTTGGCATGTAGGTTCCTTAGGGAGT
Source organism: Ephestia elutella (assembly GCA_018467065.1). Lineage (NCBI taxonomy): Eukaryota > Metazoa > Arthropoda > Insecta > Lepidoptera > Pyralidae > Ephestia > Ephestia elutella. The sequence continues at coordinate 10,540,756 of CM031573.1, forward strand.
GTAGGGGTGCACTAAGAAAGGATTTCCTAAAATTCCCACGGGAACAGTCCTGGGCCCATGCTTGTCAGTTCTTAAAATTAAATATTGCCTTTGATTATTGACCGCACATTGTATGAAGGATTCCCCAGTGCACAGTCAGACTGTTACTAACAACAAACTATAATAATGAGCGACTGAAACGAGATTTTGTTAAAATACATCAAAGCACAAGGAAAAAGTATATTTAATCCTTGTTTTTCTAAAAGTAAAATAGCTTTTATTATTTTCATTCTTCTGTCTAGTGTAGCATTGGTCCAGTTATTTTATACATCCCAGTATGCGTCAAAGGACAATTCAACCAATTGGCCTAAAAAATGAAATTCATTGTGCATAATTGAGACCGATGCCAAACGCTAGTCCTAATCATCCATAACAACTTTTATCTTCACTCATATCCGAAATATTCGAATTATAAAGACGTACTTTATAAACGTACATACATAAATTAAAAAATAATAGTAGTTTATGCAACTGATACATAATGAGAGGCATTAAAACATGAGTGTGGTTTTATGAAACGAGCCGAAGGCGAGTTTCATAATAACATCACACGAGTGTTTTAATGCCTAATTATGTACAGTTGCAAATACACTACTTTATCTTTCACTCATAAATTAAAATTAAACAAATGTAGGTAGCTAGGTAACGAAGAAAAATTTTATAGCGGGAAATTAAGTTTAAACTACAAATGCGTGCGCCACTTTTTTCACAAGTTCAAACTGCGCATGCCATGCGTGCGCCTCTTTTGTACATTCATCCTGAAACCATAGCCTAATTTAATAAATTAAAAAGTAAAAGTGTACTATAAAAATTAAAAAGTTATTTTATAACATATTTGCTCGTAAAGTGTCACTTATTTTTACGCACTTGTGCGTTATTGTAAAGCACGCTCGTCTAAAAACGAACGATACTTTTTAAAATCTTAGCAAAGAGTTTTTATGTCAGATAAGTGGTCAACATTTTATGAATACAATTAACTTTAGGAGATAAAATAAACAAAAGTTTAATTCTTTAAATTAATTTTGACTGTAAATTACAACCATTTATTTGTAACAAAACACAAAAATATTAATTTACTTTATTAGTAATACTGGCTGTTTTTTGTGCATTTGCCTTAAAAAAAAGCGCTGATGCGCGCGCATCGCTAATTTGTGAACAAGTAAAATTATACCGCGCGCTTTTTCTTTGGTATTGTCGTTTTCCGAGTTTTATTTAAATATTTCCTCGCAAATATGTTATAAAACGTCGTATGACATACGTGCACTTTGAAAATTACAGCCTCTGCCTTTCTTGTAGCCCTCGCCTACGGCTCGGGCTAGCAATATCGCCTCGGCTGTAATTTTCAACTTACCGCACTTATATCACAATGTACTATTTTGTAGTTTGAACTTAATTTCCCGCTATAATTTTTTTTTTTGTTAGGTACCTAGCTACTTTGTTTAATATTAATTGTTCCTATGAGTGAAGATTAAGGTAGTGTGTGCAACTGTACATAATTAGGCATTAAAACACTCGTGTCATCTATACATAGAATAAAACAGTAAAAATATTTTGTCTGTACATTTAGTATTTTTTACTAAAATGGATAGAGGGACACTCAAAAAGAACAATAGAAAGCAATAAATTTTTTTTGGAATTTCTTGTCTGTCTGTCTGTCTGTATGTATGTACGCGTTTCACGCAAAAACTACTGGACGGATTTGAATGAAACTTTTTTTGTTGTATAGCTATTAAGCCTGGGCAACATATAGGCTATAATTGATTTTGAAAACTGGAACACCTGATGGAGAACCATAACAGAACAGCTAAACTATAAGAAATAATGATATGGTGCCTTAACAAAAGTTGTTCAACCTGATGAGCATTTTCTGCTGACGTATAAAAATTGAAGATCTAGAACATCTGATGAAGAACTGCAAGAGACCAGCTACACTATAACATATATGGAAATGGCGCCTTAGCAAAACTTGATTAATCTGATGAGCATTTTCTGTAGACGTATAAAAATCGAAGATCCGAAACATCTGAAACAGTTTGGAACACAAAAAGACTTTTCGTCTAAGCGAAACTCACGCAGGCGAAGCCGCGGGCAACAGCTAGTGTTATTATAAAACACGCCTTCGGCTCGTTTCATAAAATCATACTCATGTTTTAATGCCTCTTATTATGTATCAGTTGCATAAACTACTATTACTATGGGGTCAAATAAATCTACCTTGGGAAAAAAAGATATAGGGTTAAAAGTTAATTTTGTTTGTTTTAAACAGCTTTTGCGTTAGTCCTAATTATACCCAATAAATCTATCCTCAGAAAAAAATAAGGTATCGATAGGGTAACAAAAATGTTTGTTTTAAATAGGTTTAACGCTAGTCCTATTATAATCATTCATGACAACTTTTACTATGGGCATGGGGTCAAATAAATCTTTTCTAGTAAAAACAATCTAATTATATGATACAAAAATCCACATTTTTTCAAAACTTTGTTATCCTATATCTTTTTTTTCCAGGGTAGATTTGTTTGGCCCCGTAGTAAATGTTGTTATGAATTATTAGGACTAGCGTTCGGCATCGGTCTTAATTATGCACAACAAGTTTCATTTTCTTGGGCCAGCAGTCAAAGGAAGAGTTGCATTGTCTTTTGGTAGTTCTGTTTTTTTTTTTGCAGACTTGTTTATGATGTTGGCCTAATTAATAATCCAAGTTTGTGACCTCGAGGTCCGAACGCAACATTGTCAAAAAATCGAAAAAAACATCACGAAAATAGCGTTTTTTATTTTCAAAATTTGGCGATTTGAACCCCCTGAAGGACTAGTTTTTGAAAAACTTTCTTAGGACGTTTATAAAGTAGACTAAATTTGCATAACAATATGATAATAGAACCACAGCCTACCTACATGGTTCATACAGTCGGTCATCGAAGGCCTCTACGCGGGGCAATCGTGGGTGGTGTAGGGGCGAGGGACGGAGGGGGGCCGCACGGCCATACTACATAATTTCATTTTCGATTTAGTATGGCAGTGCGGTACTAATTTAAGGGTTGTATGTTTTGAAAAAACTTGTGTGGAGCGACGCCGATTAGGCAGAATCCCTCCAATCCAACAAAGCTATTTAGATGACATACTCATATCTTCCGTATCATTTTCCACCCGACTCGGATCAAAGATGGCCGACGTTTATTAATTTTTTTTTATTTGCCATATGGGTATCGTTTTATAGGTTTTTGAGGACGCTGATGACGAAAATAACATTTATTTTGAGATCCAATACGGCGGAATTTTTTTATTTAACATATGGGTATCGTTTCATAGGTTTTTGGGGACACTGAAGACGAATATCACATTTATTCATTAAAAACCTATAATACGTAACCCATATTGTTAAATTTCAAAAAAATTGTCCACGATCTTGGATCCAAAAATATTATTTTTGTAAACCTCATACCGAAAAATTGGCCTTCACGGGATGTATAACATCTTAGCATCCTGGCACGACGGTCAAGCTATTATATTATTGAGTCGATTTTACTTTCTAGCCGCGCCTATTAGATGTACCTATTTACATAAAAAAATGTCGGCCATATTTTCATTAGGCCAACATCATAAAGAAGTCTGCAAAAAATCATAACTACCAAATTTGACGCATACTACCCCATACTGTAATGGCGACAAAGTTACTGGATCGCATTATAAATACAGAATACAGCTGGTAACAGCTTAACTACAGCGAATTTTTTAAGAAATATTAATTTATAGAAGCCGTTATTTTTGTGACAAATTTTTGATACACTCTTCATAAAAAAGTATAGTTTGCTACAAGCTTCCACCATACGAGTAGATAGTCCATCCACAGTACTCTCACATAAAGAGCAGCATGTGGGCGTGACCTCTTACCAACGACGGTTCATGTACTCGTCGCCAGAGTGCCAACTGGTTTGCGCCGGCTCAGTTAGAAGACAATTGATAGAGAGCTTCCTCGCTGTATATGGAGGGATTATCTACTCGTGTGCTTCCACTACAGTACATAGTGGAAGCACATTCGCATCTCGTCCCGTTCTCAATTTATCCCGAGTTAAGAACGGCACGAGTTGCGAAAGGAGCAAGTTGCAAACGGGGCGAGTTGCGAATGGGACGACTGCTAACGACCCTGGAATTCAGATGTAAAATTTCGATCGCAAATAAACTCATAAATAAATGCAAGCCACAAAGTTGTGTCTAGTCATCTGCACTATAGCCACAAAAAAATCGGATATACAAGTTCCGTTCGTGTTTGAATAAATATAACGTATGCCTGTATGTAACTCTTGTTTTTAGTAAGTGTCAGAGAGACATTCATCAATATCATCAATCAATACATGTTGACATACAATAAAACTGGTAATATACATTATCCCCGACTTCTGTGATAACAACAGTTAAAAAATGATCGCAATACTAGTGAGGTGTTCTGTTCAGTGCTTCAGCCTATTTTACAGATGTGTTAACTGCCGCTAGGTGGCGGTTGTTGTCAAGTCATGTCAAGTGAGAAAATCTTGACACCGGTGTTATTTGTAACACTAGATAAGTAGACTGTTAGTATAGTGTAGTTTTTTCTGTATCAAAGGAAGAGACACATACAACTAAGTACATACTTAGTAATTTTATACTAGAGCAAGATGGATGGACATGTGTTTTAGCCAGTATTTTTTCAAGGTAAGTATAAGGAGATAATAAAATTAAACTTTCGAGAAAGAAGAGTCAGTAACGATAACGATTGTTAATTATGCCAGTGTAATCATTTTTATGTCATACATCATCATCAAAACAGACCGCACAGACTCCTAACATCTCAACAGTTGTACAAGTTTGTTAATTCAATAACACTGCATTACAAAATTTTTAATTTTTTTAGTACCGTCAAAGCTACCGGGTTTTTTTGATAGATCTATATGTGTGGAATATAGGTTACATAATGAACTTCCTGACTATCACCAGGCCGCCCCGCCGGCGTGGCTAGCCAGTAGGGCCTCACAAACGAGTTACGCACACGCGAACTTTTTTCGTCACTTCTACTTCACCGATCCGATCGGTGTTTTATAAATGGAGGAACCACAGACTAATATTAACTAGACCCCGTAAGTGTATGTACTTCGCGTGTAAAAAGGAAGATGATTCCACTTCGTTTAACGCTCGTTCATTCAGTCCGCGGTCGAACGTTCTCGCAGTCAGACGTATTACAAAAAGTAAAAAATGCCTAATTGCGCGGTATCGAGTTGTAGAAACAATACATAAAAAGGGAGACGAGATAAAGGAAACATTTATTTTTATCGGTAAGTAAATTTGTTTCAAAATGGTGTTGTTTTTAACCAAAAAAACAATTTTTTTCTGTTCCCGGCACGGATTTGGCGATTTTACAAAGAAAACTATGTATGCGAGTGTGTATTGTTGATTTAAAGTACATTGCCGCTTTTAAAAGGAGTGTTGTAGGGCTTTTCTTTTAAAACACGCAATGAATGTTGAAACGAAGTATAAGTTCACACGTCGTTTAGCTTAGTGGTACGATCACTAATCTCATTTTTCTGTCAAAAAAGGCAAATAGTGCTGTACCGCACAGAAAAGCTAATCGATTCTAAAAGCCTAATCGATTTGGAAACAGAGGAATGATAATGACAGAGGAATGATAATCTGTGTCATGTATTTTTTTTAGGGTTTCTTACCTCAAAAGGTAAAAACGGAACCCTTTTAAGATCACATTGTTGTCCGTTTGTCTGTCAAACTTTTTTTTCTCAGGAACGCTTAAAAATATCAAGTTGAAATTAATATCGAATATTCGACCCACGGTCTCTTTCAGTAAAAAAATAATCAAAATTATACGTCAACGCGATCATGAGATATTAGCGAAAATGTTGCGAATTTTCGCATATTTTGCGATTTCAATAGCAATCAAAACCTATGAGGTACTTCCCGTTGACCTAAAATTATGAAATTTGACAAAAAGCAAGGTCTAACAGTACTTATACAGGAATAAATCTGAAAGTTGTGAATATGTTGTTGGAAGTAAAAAATAAGCGTTAAAAACTTATTTTTGCGTTCGATGCAGTATATGAATCCTAACTACAAAGTTAAATTTGTTTTTGAAATTCTTGCATTTACGGAACCCTTAGTGCCTGAGCTTGACTCGCACTTGGCCGGTTTTTTTTCTATAATATTTCTTTTATTTATTTAAGAAGATTCTTTCTTAATTACAGATTTCTAAATGATTTTTACGTTAAAGAGAAATGGAATATGTATTTTCTAAATAAATCGAATATCTCAAAAACGGCTGGACCGATTTAGTTGCCCAACAAACTTAAACATTCTATTAATCATTTCTATGTATATTCCAAGTTTCATCAAAATCGGATCAACGGTTCGAGAGTTATCGCAGAACAAACAACAATGTAATTTTTGTCCAACTTGATTCGTAGACCTTGCTCGCTTTGCTCGCTCGGTCAGCAAAATCATTAACCTTTCTTATAGCTTCGCCGTAGTAGAGAAAAGTAAAGTTATTAATGATTTATCATTTCTCTGCCGTTTTCTCATTCCTCTGTCGATGAAGTCGGATAATCGATTATAATATCGGTATTGCAAACTTATAGTATCGATTTGAAAAGTAAATAGGTATTATTTTAATAAGGCGCGGTGGGGCGGCGGCGGCGGCACCTTTGAATCGTTTGCATGAATGGCGAGCGTTCCCATCACTAAATCGCTTATGTGACGTCACAGTAGGTAAAAAAATATTGACACGCTTGTTTTCTATGCAGGCGATGAGACTTGCGGGGTCTAGTTAATATAAGTCTGTGGGAGGAACATAATAATTAAAAACAACAATCAACAAACAACCTATGCAGACATTGTAATAGTAGTTTTTGATACAAGTGCGGAAAGTGTGTCATGTTGCACGAGTCCCGACGAATCTTGGCCCGAGCCGAAGGCGAGGGACAAGAGTCGGGACGAGTGAAAATGACACTTCCGCACGTGTGCCAAACAACGTTTTTCAATACAGTTGTAGAAATTGTAAAAAACAAATCAAAGAATTAAAATCAATTTAAAACACAACTTGAAGCACACAACAAAATAACAAATGAAAATTTTCAGATAATTGCGCGTTATTGCAATTTTTTTTACGGCGATTCTAAGCAACGGACACGTGCGCGTATACAGCCAAAGTATACGATCTTTGACAAATGTTTATGCGAAAATAATTAACTTAAATATGAATAGTGAATGAAACTAAATGTTTGTATAATATATTTGATAATAAACAACTATTTAAAATAATCATTCGTATAAATTGTATCCAATTTTATTCTATGTACGAAAACTCCTTGCTTTTAAATTGATTTAAAACTAAACTGCAAAAGTAATGATCGAGCTCGGAAAAGTAAGTCACGACCGCGGAAAAGTAAGATGCCTGTGCAAAATATTCAATTTTCGAATCATAGATATAGGCTCAGAAAGTACGCCATGTTATACAACTGTATTGAAAAAATAGTTTTCTGACCTAACTACATTCCTACCTACTACTAAAACCTAACCTAGGTTTATTTGAAACGTCATTTGTTCACAAAAGTAGAGTACCTAATAAACAGGCATATACATCACATGCCTAACGCTAATTAAATATTCAGATTAAATTATTATTTAAAAGTGGACAACTCTTACTTCGCCAGAAAAGGTAAGCGTCATACGATAGAAAGAGATGGAACGTTTCGGTGAATATAACGGTAGGTTATTAGCGTTGTGCGATCTGTATTGCACTTAATTGTATCGTAGCGAGAGTCGCTATTCCTTTATTTGATTTTTCGGAGTGTTCCTTCTGTACTTGTACTATTATGTATTCTATGCTATCACGTAAGATTTCAAAGAAAAATTGTGTCGAAAATTCAAAACTATTTTTTACTAATATTTTGAGACATCATTAAAATTTGTAGTTCTACATTTTTTTTAAATATTATAATATTGTTCATTATTACAGAGCAATTTAATTTTAATTTATTTTAGTTTGTCTATCCTGCAAATAAATGTTAATGTTAATTTCTCCATACAAGGACTATAACCGTAAAATATATAAAGAAATGAACACTACTTTTAAAAAAAATTTTTTGGGATATACAAAAATAAATTTATATTAAATTGCTCTGTAATAATGAACAGTATTATAATATTTACAGCAACAAAGCATGTTAAAAGGTATAGAACTACAAATTTTAATGATGTCTCAAAATATTAGCGAAAAAAAATATTTTGAATTTTTGAAACAATTTTTCTTTGAAATCTTACGTGATAAAGTTCATTACGTAACCTATATTCCACACATATAGATCAATCAAAATAACCTAGTAGCTTTGGGGGTACCAAAATCGTGTAACGCAATGTAATTTGTATGCAGATTCGAGCCGAAATAAGTTTCGCCGATGTGGATGCTATTTGAACAGCCGAACTACGTTATTTTTCCAAAATATGTTTTTTGGAAAAATTTCAAATTTTCAAAAAAATCTTTTATTTATTATAAAGCAATTATAATTATAAAAATAGCTTAGATTAAAGAATGTGGAAAAAAAATATTTTGGAACCTTCAATATAGTCTCTAAGCAAGCGCTTTGCACATAACGTAATTTACACTATCTAACATTTCTGGAATTTTCCTCAATGAAAGATAAGCCCAATGCCGTCCCTCTCGAATATAGTTAATGAGCATTTTCATAATTAATATCCAGATAATAAAGATATCATGAGTAAAATAGTGTGGGATTTCAGTTTTTATTCAAATTGATGTTGAAATTCATGATTCAATATATTCACAGTAATTAATTGGTTATGAGCGTTTTGATTTATATATGTAGTTTTATTTTATAATTCAATTATTAGTACCTAATTTTCTAATTTACCTTGTCTTAAAATTGTAAAAATCGGCTTTAATTTTAGCTATAGTAGAGATTCTATGTATAATGTATAAGAAAAACAAAAAATTTTATAATTTTTGCGGACAGTTCGTGCAATAAATAAAAGACATTCATATATAAAGACAATAGATTTTCATATATAGAGTATGAATATCTATAATTCCAAAAAAAATTTTTTACGTTATTAAAATCAAAGATGTTTAATTTTTGGGATCCATACTAAAAATATTAATTTATAGTTTATTTTTATTTTTTATAAATAGATAATATTATAATTTTTACATAATATGTTATTTTATGTATAGAACTACAAATTTCAATTTCAAAATATTCTTTGAAATGAAAAGTTCATTTATTTTAAAAATCTATAACGCAATGTAATTTGTATGCTTTGGGGGTACCAAAATCGTGTAACGCAATGTTATTTGTATGCAGCCGAGCCGAAATACGTTTCGCCGATGTGGATGCTATTTGAACATATTTTTCCAAAATATGTTTTTTTCAAAATTTCAAATTTTCAAAAAATCTTTCATTTATTATAAAGCAATTATAATTATAAAAATAGCTTAGATTAAAGAAAGTGGAAAAAAAATATTTTGGAACCTTCAACATAGTCTCTAAGCAAGCGCTTTGCACATAACGTAATTTACACTATCTAACATTTCTGGAATTTTCCTCAATGAAAGATAAGCCCAATGCCGTCCCTCTCGAATATAGTTAATGAGCATTTTCATAATTAATATCCAGATAATAAAGATATCATGAGTAAAATAGTGTGGGATTTCAGTTTTTATTCAAATTGATGTTGAAATTCATGATTCAATATATTCACAGTAATTAATTGGTTATGAGCGTTTTGATTTATATATGTAGTTTTATTTTATAATTCAATTATTAGTACCTAATTTTCTAATTTACCTTGTCTTAAAATTGTAAAAAAATCGGCTTCCGGCTAATTTTAGCTTATAGTAGAGTCATTCTATGTAATCAATGTATGGGGAAGAAAAACAAATTTATAAAGTTTTGAAACTTGTGACATATACCTTCGGTTGTGGTGTTCAACGCTCACTGCCCTCCCCTGCCCTCCCCCTGACGCTACCCCCCCCCCCCTTTACTCTGAAATGTGTCCCCTTTACCGGTTTTTTCACATTTTCTCGAAAACTATTATAGACACGGAAAAGGTGTCAAGGGCAAAGATGATCCTTATTAAATTCTTAATAAAATATATCCCATGTCTTATTTTGATAGACTTGACGGTTTAAGAGCTAAAAGTTGTGTTTGGTGCACATGTTGTGAAAATGCATACATATTTTTACGTATAGATGCCTCGGATGTATGTTTGTTACTCAATTATACAAAATCTACCGAGCATATTTTGACGAAAATTAGTACATAAGTAGAGTTAAACCTAAAAATGCATATAATCTACTTTGTTTCTGAAATTCTCACAGGAGCGAAGCCTCGGGGCGCATCTAGTATATTATAAATGATAAAGTTCCCACACAAACTTGACATTTTTGTCACTCGATCACACGAAATCTACTGGACGGATCTCGATGAAATTTAGTACACAAATAGAGAAAGACTTGAAAAATCACATAAGATAATTTTATCCCGAAATTCCCAACTGAGCGGAACCCCGGGGCGTAGCAAGTTTTCCATACCTATGAAAAATGCTATATTAGCTGCGCCTCGGGGCCCTACTCCCGTAGAAATTTCGGGATAAAAAGTACCCTATGTGCTATTCCCGGTATTTTCTACCTGTATACCAAATTTCATCGAAATCCGTCCAGTAAATTTTGCGTGTTGAGTATCAAACATACATCTAAACTTTCACATTTACAATATCTGTGGGATTTGTGCAATTTCGATGAGCACTAGTATTGGATCGAGTGGTCCAAAATACATGTATTTAGTCCCATTAAACGCAGAATTTAATGCTCTAAAACTTTTAATAGCACTATGTTTTCGAAATTCTGGGTCTTTTTCGAGATATAATAGTAAAACTGCAACAATTTCACAACATGTGCCCCAAACACAACTTTTAGCTGGTAAACCGTCAAGTCTATAAAAATAAGCATGGGACATATTTTATTAAGAATTTAATAAGGATCATCTTTGCCTTTGACACCTTTTTCGTATCTATAATAATTTTCGAGAAAAAGTGAAAAAACCGGTAAAGGGGACACATTTCATAGTAGCGTCAGGGGGAGGGCAGGGGAGGGTAGTGAGCGTTGAACACCACAACCGAAGGTATATGTCACACAAGTTTCAAAACTTTATAAATTAGTATTTCTGGAAACAGAATGACCGGACTATTATACTCTATAAATGTATATGTGTAAAAAAATTAATATGAGGTCAATTATTTTATAAAACATCTTACATAGCGGCCGTAAAAAATTTGTTGCGAATGTCTCATTCACGTAATGACACCGACACAGGTCTGAAATAATAACATTTATATGAAGGAGTTTTCATTTCATCATATATTTCTTGTTTTCGTAACCTCGCAATTAATAAATTTTATAATGAAGTAATTACCGTCAAAATACGAATTCTTTCACAGAAGGGTATAATTTGTTTCGTTCATCAAAAAACCATGTCACAATGTATATTGGTTGGCTAATATTTACAATGAAATAGGGAGAAAGTAATATTCACATCTTGTGTAGAATAATATTTACAGGGGGAAATATGGTGGCAAGAGCTTTGATATTCTTCATAATGCGTAGTTAAAACGCTTTTGCTATAAAATGTTATTACTTTCTCATCGATTACACAGGCATAGCATAATGCCATTTGTCTAAGGCGGCGGCGGCGAGGATCACTATCATTAGTAACATTCGTCTCTTATCGAGAATGTGATCTAATATATACCCGGCATGATAAATAAGTTTTGAAATTTTAGTCCATGTATGTATTAGAAAACATTTGTCATAGCTCAGTAAATAACAGTGTCACAGCTAAGCAAATTAGTAGACTTGTCAATATCTATCTCAGTTTTCTAAACTTTTTGTACCATGCTTTACAAAAATACACACCTTAAATTATTAAATTTTCTACATAAACTTATACGGAGCTTACATAAAGATCTACAATCCAACATTTTATTGAATATTACGTCGAGAGCAATTGAGAAGCGCAATACTCACATATTGTGAATGCCTTTGATGCATAATATTACTCATGTAGGCAGATGTAGTTCCTCAAGTCAGTGAAGTTTTTACGTTTAAATATTTTTGCATCGCCATCGCAAATTTATCTTCAAATATTATAAAATAATATCAAGTATATCAACGTCAGTTTGCTGATTACATCTGATAGTGGGCTTCCAAGATCCAATTTTGGGGTGGGCGATTTTGACTTCTTAACTTTTCCTTAGGTTTTTTCAGTAGCTTTTCTCTTTCAAATCATTATTTGATTTATCCTTATCCAAATTGTCATCAAAGTGTCATCGACTTTGATTCTGCTTCGGAATCAGATGCTGAATCGAACAATACCTCTAGAACTTTCTTCTGTTTCACTGTTGGAATGTTTCCACCTGGATAGAAAATTAAACATCAATTATAAAATACACTTTACTGACTAAAAATAACAAATGGGATAAGGCTGTCGGCAAATAAAGCTGTGCAAATCAAATGACAATAACAATGGCAAAACATACCATCTTCAGTTTTCAGTTTCCCCATATGATGGGTCACTGATACACTTTCATTCTACGTCACTACGTCACCGCACTGATACAGTGACCACAGAATCGTAATTAGGCGATGTGATTAGACTTAGATTTTTTATTGGCGGTGTCTCCAGGAAGATACTGTGTGTTTCTTTTTGCCGCAGCGGCAGTGGCGGTGCACTTATCGTCTTGCTTGTTTCCCCAACTCTTGACGTGACTCGTGTTTTCTTTTCTCCATTTCTCGATCTGAAATAATTTAGAAATTTAATAAATTTTGAAAACAATAGTATTTTAAAAAAGTTTAATTATGTTGTCAAAAATTACTTCATTTCTATTGTCAAGGCATAAACAAATAAAATAAAAACATTGAAAGAGACAGACCTGCTTCAATAAGTCTTTTCCTCCTCTCCTGTTGATGTTTATCTAGAGAAGAATGACGATCTGATCTCTCTTTAGTTGATTCTGGTTGCTTTTTAGTTGCTTCTTGAGTTTGTAACTCTTTTGTGATTCTTTTACTAAGTAATCTAGACCTTAAATCTTCTAATTCTTTATCACCTGAAGACCTATCCTTATTTTCTTTTTCATTACTGTGATTTGTATGACCTTCCTCTGCTAATAATCTTAATCTGGACTCAATTCTGTCATTGTCAACACGCTTCCTATCATCACTATATTTATATTGCCGCTCTCTACCCAAGTAAGTTTCTCGGTCCCTAGTAGGTTCTTTCTCTTTGTAAGCATCTTTCTCTCTATAGGCTTCTCTTGTTCTAGTATCCCTAAAGGTAGCATTTTCTCTATACATCTCCCGTTCTTTGTAATGATCCCTGTCTCTGTATGATGTATCTTTTTCCCTATATGATGGATCTTTATCCCTATACTCCTTTTCCTTATAAAGCTCCTTGTCTCTCCCATCTCTTTCACGGTAACCTTCCTTCTCCCTTACATCTTTTTCCCTGTAAGCCTCTTTTCCCTGTACACCTCTTTGTCTCTATAGCCTTCCTTTTCTCGATATGCTTCCTTCTCTCTGTAAGCTTCCTTTTCTCTGTAAATATCTTTCTCCCTGTACACTTCCTTGTCTCTGTAATATTGTTTTTCCCTATAATAATCTTTGGCTATTTCTTCTCGGTCAGGATTCTTACCAACATCTCTTTTGGATTTTTCAGATTTATCACGGTCCCTGTAGAAAAATATTATTATGTTTTACAGCATCCCCAATGTCAGGTGATATACCTTAAATCATATAATAAATTTTATACTAAAAAGTCTTACTTACAATGCAACTTTTATATGAAGCATCTTAAAAAATAAAACATTGGAGTTCCAAGATGATGACTAAATATTTCACTATTCTAAAAATGTGACTTTTTCACAATACATATAAACTACTGGCTGCACTTCGGGACTTTGCTTCTGTGGGAATTTTGGGATAAAAAGCCTATGTCCTACTCAGTACTCCTAATTATGTGTGTGCAAAGTTCCAGGAAGATTGGTTCCGTAGATAAAGTGGCAACAAACTCACTATTTTTAGTTAGGACATAACAAATTAAAAAGGTAAATTTGAAGATTGTAACATCATTTTTGAAGATACAAAGTTTAAACCAATACAGTTTTCACCTACATGAATTTTCACAAACTGACTTCACTGAAAACTTGAATAAAATCCATGCGAAACAAGTCTTGTACAAAATATAGCTAGGTATAACAAATTGATACAAATTTACCTGTAAAGGTGTTTCTTTTCTTTTCTAGAATTGTCTCTATATCTGTCCTTTCCAACTCTTTTATGACCTCGTTTGTCTCGATGTGAAGATTGGACTACAGCCTGGGGTGGTTTGATTACAAGTGAATCTGCATTATCCCGGTCTTCATCTGATAAACTAAAATAGGTAGATTCTTAAATAGGTAACCACCAAGAACACCAAGCACTATATTTTATTCAAAGATATACTTCATGACATAGTTCACCATAGGTAGGTACCAATTTTATAAGAGACTAATGAAAGTTGTGCCTGTGAACTTCATCTGCACATTATTTACTATTGTTAATATTTCTGGTTCTAAACTGTGTATCAAGAGGAAACCTATGCCAGATTTTAAGTTAGACCTTCTATAATACAACAGTGAAACCGCTTCAAATTTGGTCCAAATGTATGGGAGCTTTTGCGTGATACAGTTCGTACAATACATAACAGTATTATTATTCACCATAAAAATGTCAAATAAATTTTCGAAATATGTTTTAAAATATTCTTTTAGCCTTATAAAGACCCCGTAAGTATTTTTTTGTTGTTTCTTCAAAGATGTCGGTTTCACGTACAGACACAGACCTAAAATTTTATTTAAGTAGTATATTTTACAGTGATGAAGATTGATTAATTAAGTAGGTCGCATATTATGTTAGTTTTATATTAATTATATGCATATCATTTCGTATTTATAAATGAAGTTATTTATTTAATTTTTACTTAAATACTTAATTTCAATATTGCACATTTATCTAAAACACTCGATTTTGAAGCTGAATTTTGACGTTGACAGTTGTTGAAGTGTCAATGTCGACCGAAGACAACCTTGTCAACGTCAAAATAAAGCCGCGTTGAAGATAAAATGCAACATTTTTACTTAAGTAAAAATTAAAATAAATACATAATTTTCTTCAAAAATATAAATATGAAATGATATGAGTTGGATACATAAAACTAACATATTATGCTAAAAAATTGGATGTCCAGTCAATTTCATCAAAGAATATTTTAGAAAAATCGACTGTTGTCCCTAATTAACCACTGTATATGTATTTATTGATGATGATACCTAGATAAAACAATGTCTTCTGAGACTTTGCGTGATATGCGTACAAACTAATACAGACAGAAAGACACAAAAAATTAAAAAAAAATTGTTTTAACTACTTTTAGCCTTATAAAGCAATGATAGCAATTTTATTATAGAACAAGTACAGTGGTGGCCAGATAATTAGGGACACCAGTTGATTTTCATACAAACGAGGTTATTTCGAAGCCTTAGTTCAATGCCAGGATTGATCTGAGCCGTGATCTGATGATAGCCATCCAGGGATAGAATGGAGGACATCCAGATCGCTATACACACCCAGCTGATCAGATCAGCGTTCGTAGAGCTACTGCTGAGTAGCATTCTGAGTTTCAGGATTTCCATACATTTTTGTGCTATTTTCGCGTTTTTTTTAAACATATTCAAACAGCTCTTAGAATGCTGATCTGATTAGTTGGATGTGTATAGCGATCTGGATGTCCTCAATTCTATCCCTGGATGGCCATCATTAGATCACAGCTCAGATCAATCCTGGCGTAGAACCAAAGCTTAAAGTAACCTCATTTGTATATGTATAAAAATCGACTGTTGTCCCTAATTAGCCGGCCACCACTGTATATGTATGTATTGATGATGATACCTAGATAGAACACTACTTCTGAGACTTTGGATGGGTAATGGACTAATACTAAACACGACCCAAGACGACTAGTTAAAAAAAAAATTAAATACTATAAAGCAATGATAGGGTACCAAATAACTACAATACAAACATCCATTTTATTGAACAAGTCTGAACGTACCTATTGGAAATAAATATAAGAGACATACTTATACGGAAAAACATATTTCATGCTACGGAAAAAGTAGGTATCTACTTACCTAAAATCCATCTCATCTTGAACAGGACTGCGTGCTAATTCTCCGTCTTCACTTTGGTCATCCTCGTAATTACTCATGATTCACTCCAGGAAATAAAGTAGTGTAGTGATAACCCAACAAAATAGATTTCACCAAATAGAGTATAAAACAAGATGTTGATATTAAATCTTGATTGATAAAATGCAATAAACTTACGAAACACTTCAATTTTCGAAAAGACAGAAAGACAAGGAACTCACAATCAAACGAGGAGACGCCATCTTGTTGTCCAAGCATGACATGAGTGAGTTGCGATTGCGATCACTATCTCTTTTACTTCTTATAAGTTAGAGGAGATACGAGATATCGATCATTTTTTTTATTTAGTTTCTTAATGTTGGTAATTCAAAATATGTTTTTCAGTGTTGCCAGAGAAATTAATTATTTTGATTTGTGGTCGGTAGTATAAAGTAGCCCATTCTCTATAATATGCAAGCATGCAGCACAGCACTAGCAAAACAAAGCTGGCACGCACCACAAAAATTAAAAAAACACAGCTATTATCTCTGATTCACTGCTGTCAAGCTAAATGACAGCAGAGAACGGAAGTGATAGATGTCAGATGTCAATCTTAATGGTCTTGGCTACATAGTCTATCTCACAGATCTATCAATAATTTCTGTGATTTCGATTTTTGTTGTGATGATTATTCATGTAAATATTTAAATATATTTTCATGGTTTATTATCTTATTTCTTTCATCAATTAGTTGTTTTATGAAGCTAGTGAAGACTGTAAATTCACTAAAAAAACAATGTTTTTTAAAACATCGTCATGAATATTGTGATGTACGATTGAAAACAACTTATTAAAATGGTACGTATTTCTAACGCTGGCTAATATTTCACTCTAGAATTTATTGAGATACCCAAAACTTGAATACTTAAAAAGCCAAGGACATATTATAAAACCCAGATATTAAACATTTACTTGTAAATTTACAAGAAGTACCTATCTATTGATATGTTTATAAATACTTAGTATAAAAAGGTTATTTTATATATTACTAGCTTTCGCCCGCGTGAATTTCCCACGGGAACCGTGCCTTTTCCCGGGATAAAAGGTACCCTATGTCCTCCGTACTTCTAACTATGTGTATGCCAAATTTCAAAAAGATTTGTTCAGTAGATAAAGCGTGAAGAGGTAACAAACAAACAAACTCACTTTCGCATTTATAATATTAGTTAGGATTAGCTTTTGCCCGCGGCTTCGCCCGCGTTAATTTATGTGTATGAAAAATTTTAGCAAGATTGGTTCAGTAGATAAAGCATGAAGAGGTAACAAACAAATAAATTCACTTTTGCATTTATAATATAAGTTAGGATTTTATTGTTATTATGTTAGTGTCATTAGTATATTGCAGCACTTGATGCACTTTTTTTTTTTTGAAGATAATTTTGATTTTTTTTTTTTTTTGTAGATAATTTTGATTTTCTCTTAAGTTTTACACAACAAAAACAATCACTCTAAAAGTATACCTATCTTCTGCTTTTTGTTGTGGAGGTGGTAATGTTAGGCTCTTAGCTAAGTAAGTACTTAGTGGTGTTACTAGAACCTATTAAAACTTTCTATTAAATTTCAGAACAGTAAAATTTTAAATACATTAGTAAATGCTATAGACAATAAGGAAGATGTTAAGAAGAGGATTGAAAATGGCAAACAATCACTACAAGAGCTACTGAACTGTGTACAAAACTCTCAAAATCGATTTGGAGGCAAATCTGAACTTGCAACTGAGGATGATATAAGGTATGTAATTGTGTTAAGTAGGTACCTATTAATTTTATTGTGAGTGTGAATTATATATATACTAGCTTTTGCCCGCGGCTTCGCCCGCGTGAATTTCCCACGGAAACAGTGCTTTTTCCCGGGATAAAAAGTAGCCTATGTGCTATTCCAGGTCATTATCTACCTCTGTACCAAATTTCATCGAAATCCGTCCAGTAGATTTTGCGTGATTGAGTAACAAACATCCTCACAAACTCACAAATTCACAAACTCACATCCAAACTTTCGCATTTATAATATTAGTATGGATTATAATTCACACTTACAATTAATACATGTCATAGGTAATGCAAATGGGCAATCTAATGATCAATAATAAATTGTTTAGTTTATTTATGAACTGGATATGTATGTTCTCATTTCGTCCTTTGTTTGTTTCGATGTTCACAGAATATCTCTTCTATCTGATAAGTGGGAAAAGGTACTGAGTCATGGTATAAGGACAAACCTCTCAAACTCAGCGCTGCAGAGCCTGGTCACAGCTGGTTTGAACTTCACTTTCAACATTGTAAATATTGGTACGTACATTTTCTTTGTTAAAGATTATTAACAAAACGGCTTTGTTATACAACAATTTCACAAATAATATTATGCATACCAACTGATGAAAATTGAAAAAATAATCACAAATCTGCTTTGTTATAAAATCTTACCTTCTAATCTCTTCTCTTCTACCTTTGTTATGAAACAAAAATTAAAATCCATATTTTCAAATTTTTTTGATTTTTATTTAAGAAAAAAGAAATGTTTGTTTTTCTAATTTAGTTTTTTTTTTACATATAAAAACTCCTAACTGTATAAGATTCTGAACTTAAAAACATGATTCAGAAAAGCCATGTCTATTTCAATCTTGAAAAAAAAATATTTTTGTTTTAAAATGTAATTTCTTGTGTGTTAATAAAGTATTGTTGTTGTTGTTTTTGCACACTACTTGTGAGTGACTTCACCATGAGTGAAGAGGTTGCTTGCTACTGAGATGAATTTATTGCCTTGTTGCTCGCTCCGTCATGTGTACTTTCTATTTACATTCTTTTAGGAAATTCACTATGGAGTTATACATGTCTCCATTTGACAAAACATGAGAAAGAGAGATTCAAGATTTTGACCAACATCAACACTCCACTGGGGTACTTCAGAGCTTTTTTACGTGCTGCTTTGAATGAAAGATCTTTGGAGAGGTAATTATCTGGTCTCTGTAAATCAAAGTCTAATTTTTTTTTAATACAAATTGATATTTACCCCAGGTTGAGACAGAAAATGAAATGTAATAAAATAAATATCTGGTCTCTGTAAATCAAAGTCTAATTTTTTTTTAATACAAATTGATATTTACCCCAGGTTGAGACAGAAAATGAAATGTAATAAAATAAAAAAAAGGGAAAAATATATATTTTCCACAACAACTCAATACATGTCAAAATCACTCATGGTTAATGTCTCTATTTTGTAATTATTCACAAATCCCTGAGAGCTCACAAAAAAGTCATATTTGATTGAGAATATATATTTTCCTTATTTTCATATTGATGCTATTTTTTATTTAAATTCCAAATAACTTTCGGCTGATATTTTACACTACAATTGTTAAACAAGCTAATTTTATGTAGATATCTTCAAAGTTGGATATCTCACGGGCTTCTTATGGAGTATTATGAAGAAGGTGCACTAGTGAGGGATCCTGAAGCATCTAATCTACTTCCTAACATGGCAGCAGGTAATATTATATTTTCACACTAACTAATATTGTAAGCATCTAGGTAACATGTAGGTATGTAGCGTGAATTGATTGTTTTCTATTCATGATATATAAAAGTAGCATTAACAAAAATAGGAAAACATATTAAAATAAACATTGATAAACTTATGCACTTTTTAAGGAACTGATAGAGTTTGTTTTGTTTTTAAAGTATGCTATTACCCTGATGAACAGGTTCAATGGTCATATTAGTAAACATATCAATCAATACATATAATAAAACTAACTGGTCTGTGTCGGTACATAGAAGATATTTAAGAAAAAAAACTATGAGGGGTCTTCATAGGGCCAATAGAAGCCAAAATCTTTAGAATTTTTGTCTTTCTGTCTGTATGTTTGTACGCGCTTCATGCAAAAGCTAGTGAACCAAATTTAATGCGGTTTTCACTGTTGTATTTCTGAAGGTCTAACCTAAAATCTGACATAGGTTTAATCTTGATACATTGCTTAGAATCTCAGATATTAACAATAGTAAATGACGCGTGGACGAAGTTCGCAGGCACAAACTAGTTGAAAATACGACTGTTTATTTGTTCACCTCACACCTTATCGGCAACGCGCGTTGTTTATTTGGTTTCAGGCTTATCTTCCATTCTGTTCGCGTTATCAATCGACAGGGCCGAGCTGAATGACTCGCAGCACGCAAGCCAAATCAATAAAGCGGAACCGGTAATTCCCTTACCGACGCCAGTAAGGTCTAGTAATGTAAAACGGAAACCCTTGAGACAAGTAATATCGTTCGATAAACAAGAACATAATAATAAACCGAAACAAAAAATGGAGCCTATCCCTCCACCTGGCGACAGTTCCACCTGGAATAGCGCTCCGGCTACTTGTCTAAATTCTCCTGACCCTAAAGTGGTGCCGCAGATCGCCTCTAGTAGTGAACCTTCTAGTTCCGAATGCAAAAGCGGTATTCGACACTTTTTCCCAGACAGTGTTAAAGGGATAGACAGCCCGTCACAAATTCTCTCCAGATTATCTGAATGCGCTAAAGAAATATTTACGTCATCTAATAGTATTGACACTAATAACGTCATCAGAGATGATGTATCGGAAATAAGTATCAATAATCTGAAAATTTCTGAGAGCGACAGTGAGGAGGTTGCTGGCAGTATAAACGGGAGCACCTCTTGTTTGGAACTGTGCTTTACTGAAGACGAAAGTGTACCTGATGATAAACATGTAAATAATATATTAGAAAGAAAAGAGAAGGAATATTTAAATTTACAATTGAAATGCAGCCAAATCGAAATAGCTAGTAAGGAGAAGATACAGAAATTAGAAAAAATAGTTTTGGATTTAAGCAAGTAAGTGTTTTATTGAAACTGCACCAGTTTCAAAGATGACATTTTTTTTAAATAAATGCAATATATTTTAATGTTATAATTTTATGTTTCAGAGAAAATGATAGATTAAAAGATCAAATGAGGCAGTATATGTCGGCCGTGGAACTCGGTATAGCTTTAAAAAGTGGAGAGAATGAGAATGAAGAAGTGAGTCAGTACGAAAGGAAACTGGTGCAGGTGAGTGCGGCTTCCACTAGACTACAAAAACAAGAACATTTTTATTACTTTTAAACTATGTCCAATTAATAAATCCTCAAGGCAGTCCAATAGTGGAGAACCCTAACCTCACTGATGACACAGCCACTTATAAATAATATAATCACATAGACAGTTGAAATGGAATGACAAAAGGTGTGATTCATGTACTACTTGTTGGCATGATTCATGCCGACGCGTGCCGTTTAGTGAACTGTTTTATCGACACTACATACCAAGATGACCAAGACTAACCCCCAAAACAAATTATGGAGTAAAGTTAAATAAAGTAAACGCCCCGTCAAATATATATTTTTTGTTGTTTAATGACGTACTTACAATAAAAAGCATAACTATTTTTGAAAGGTAGCAGAAATGCACGCAGAGCTTATGGAGTTCAACCAGCACCTGCAGAGGCGGCTGCAGGAGCTGGAGAGCACGTCCTGCGAACTGCTGGACTACCCGGAGTCCAACGTCAAGGTCCACATCCCCAGCGCCTTCCTCGTCGGGAAGAAGACTCATTCCTATCACGTGTACCAGGTGAGATTATCCTTGATATACTGCGGAGATTTTTTCCTCAATAGGAATAATGACATCATTCAAGTCGTAAAAAGTTTAAACTTATTAAAAAATACAGGATGTCCCAGAAGTCGACGTCAAGCCGTAATCAGGTGATGCGCCTTATCATTATAGTTATCAGAAAAATATAAAAAAAAATAATTGTCATGTATTTTAGAAATTATTTGCATTTTTGTTAATTGGAAAAAAATGTACACCCTGTGATGATTTTTGACCTCCTGTTCCTACAAATCTTTACTTTTTTCCAATTTTATCTTTCTTATGTTATCCTTAGTGCTTCTGTAACCTGTAATCTTAAATTCTAAGCCAACTGCTCCAGTTTAGTAAAGGATTTCACTTTTTCCCGAACCAAGAATTCAAAATTAATACTTTACTCAACTTTAACTGAATGTACTGAAAAAAAAATGTACTACGTTAGTTTAGCAAGTAACTTTAAAAGATGGTGCATTTAATACGAATTCTAAAGTGGTATAACACTTACTACATTATTTCTTAGATTGGGCAAAAATAGTAGATTTTACAACAAGTGCACAAAACGAATCATTTTTATCCGAGACTTTTAGCAGCCCGAGCCGAAGGCGAGGGCTGATAGTAATGTCGAGGATAAAAATCGTTTTGTGGACGAGTTATAAACTCTGCTTTTCACTTCGATTGCGAGGAAATAAATCAAATTGAAGAAATTAATAAACGCACGAAAAAACAAGAGCTGTTTCCCGCCGCTTTATTTTTTTAATCTTACGACATTGATAGGCTTGGGCTGCAGACCTATACAGCCTACTATTAAATTAATTTTGTAATAATATTTTCACTTCTCATGCTCAGAAAGTGCTTATTTGTGCAGGATATAGGCTGCACAAAATCGAATTTTGTGCACAAGGGCATTAACGTATCTACTCATAAATGTATCTATATTAAGGCAAAGAACATGAGCCATACAGCCAAACACAATAAGAAGTTCATAGATAAAATCTGTTATTTTATAATATGTACTTTAATTTATTTGCCTTATGTGTTTTTTAAGACATAAACAATATTAAAATTATTTAATTAATTTAAGAAAATTATTAATACAAAATTAATTTAATAGTAGGCTGTATAGGTCTGCAGCCCAAGCCTAATATCAATGTAGTAAGATGTAAAAAAAATAAAACGGCGGGAAACAGCTCTTGTTTTTTCGTGAAATTTCGTGCGTTTACTGTTTTATTTCCTCGCAATCGAAGTGAAAAGCAGAGTTTATAACTCGTCCACAAAACGATTTTTATCCTCGACATTACTATCAGCCCTCGCCTTCGGCTCGGGCTGCTAAAAGTCTCGGATAAAAATGATTCGTTTTGTGCACTTGTTGTAAAATCTACTATTTTCTTAAATTAATTTAATAACCTACCGTACTTCAATTTAAATTTTAATATCTTTTATGTCTTAAAAAACACATAAGGCAAATAAATTAAAAGTAAATATTATAAAATAACAAATTCTATCCATGAACTTTTTATCGTGTTTGGCTGTATGGCTCATTTTCTTTGCCTTAATATAGATACATTTATGAGTAGATACGTTAATGCCCTTGTGCACAAAATTCGATTTTGTGCAGCCTATATCCTGCACAAATAAGCACTTTCCGAGCATGAGAAGTGAAAAAGTTTTTTTTTACCGGGGAGCAGTGAAAGAAAAGATTTATTTCAAGCCAATTGAAAATGTAGCTGAGCTTCGTTGAATTCGTAAATACCGAAGGTTCGCCCGTATCATATCCCGATCTTTTTTAAGAAGATGCGGCTGAAGGACGGTAGTTTGAACATCTTTTATAAAAAAAATAATTAAAAAAAAAAAGGTTTTAAGTTTAACAATTATTAAACTTAAAACGAGACTGACTTTCTTTACAACTTTTTTTTTGGCCAATCTAAGAAATAATGTAGTAAGTGTTATACCACTTTAGAATCCGTATTAAATGTGCCATTTTTTAAAGTTACTTGCCAAACTAATGTAGTACATTTTTTTTTCAGTACAGTCAGTTAAAGTTGGGTAAATTATTAATTTTAAATTATTGTTTCGGGAAAAAGTGAAATCCTTTACCAAACTGGAGCAGTTGGCTTAGAATTTAAGATTACAGGTTACAGAAGCACTATTATGGATAACATAAGAAAGATAAAATTGGAAAAAAGTAAAGATTTGTAGGAACAGGAGGTTAAAAATCATCACAGGGTGTATTTTTTTTTCCAATTAACAAAAATGCAAATAATTTCTAAAATACATGACATAATTTTTTTTTTATACTTTTCTGATAACTATTATGATAAGGCGCATCACCTGATTACGGCTTGACGTCGACTTCTGGGACACCCTGTATTACAATTAAATATATGGTGCTATTTAGGTACATTAAGCCAAAGTAGGATTCTGTGAGATGGGGGGGTCAGGTAGGTTTCTCTGTATCTGACTGTACGCTGTACGTATAACGTTTTAAGTACAGTAACTATGCAAACAAATGGTTAAATATCAGCATGGTGTGTGACTTATAAATTTCGGAAAACACGTTCCTAAGGCAATTTGTGTAGTTTATTTAGAGAACATTTTAATGTGCACAGTTTTTACTGTTATTACTCGTAAATACATTGTCAAGAATTTCATATCCTTTAGAGTTATTCTTTTTCAAAGTTTGTTCTTTTTCTAGATATTTCTGAAGATTGGACAAGAAGAATGGAATGTGTATCACAGATATGCAAAATTTTACGAATTGCACACGCAGTTGAAAAAATGCCATCCCGATATAGCAACCTACAAATTTCCACCAAAGAAAACTTTACGAAAGAGAGTGAGTGCACAATTAAAGCTTAAAATTATAGCTAGCTTCTACTAGCTTTTGCCCACGGATTCGCCCGCGTGAACTTTCTACGGAAACAGTGTTGTTTTTTTTCCGGGATGAAAGGTAGATTGATTCAGTAGATAAAACGTGAAGAGGTAACAAACAAACTCACTTTCGCATTTATAATATTAGTTAGGATAATAAAATTAAACTAATTGAAAAATGGCGCCTAAAAGCAGTTTTTGGAAAATATCTCTTTTCCAACTTATTTCACGACAAAAACATCTTTGACAAAATGAAACTAGAGAATATTTTTAACAATTTATCTTATAACCTTTTTTTCGTAAAGTCAATAGTTTTGATGTACAGTCAAGAGTCAAAAGTGCAGTCAGAATCTACAAGGTAATATGATCATTAAGGCCAGGCAATAAGATCTTCGAGGTACGACTGCATTCATGTCCCTTGACTATACAGGCGTCGCAAAATATTCTTCTTCTTGGCGTGTCGATGCCATTCCAACGATCATATACCCTAAAAGTGTTCCGCCACTTTTACGGCCTTATCGGTGGCGGCCAACAGTCCTCCCGGGTGCAGGTATTAGGGCACAAGGGGACAACAAATGCTCCATAATTTGGGGAGAGGCACCACATGTTAACCTCACCAAATGACAGTTGTAGTACTATAATGATAGTAACCACGTTCCAGGACGCTCAGGTAGTGGAGCGGCGGCGCGCGGGGCTGCAGGCGTACCTGCGGCACGTGCTGCTGGTGCTGCCCGAGCTGCGCCAGTGCACCAGCCGCGCCGGCCTCGTCACTTTGCTGCCTTTCTTCGGGTGAGTCATATACTTGCAGCTCCAGGGTGGGAGGATAGATAGATAAAGGACGACACATACAGTTTCAATGGTCTCATACAACAAACAAGCTAATTATTTAAAAATAAAAAACACGACTGACAACTTACCTACATAGCCTATGTCACTCGGAGGAATACAAGGAATCTAACAATACCTCTCACATCATAATCTGTTAAGCCGTTCAGGACTTATGGTGGAATAAAGAAACTTACATACATACTTATATACATAAACTCTGAAAACATAACACTCCTGTTTTGGTCAGTCGTGTAAAAATAATCAAACTTAAAAATAAGTGTGTTGCAGCAATACAAGAAGGTCACACCTCACTGGCACTACCCGGGGCACAGGGTAGAAACTTCATAGAAACGGAGCGTCATATATAGCTACAAATGAAACTGTACATCCGTGAACACGTCAATGTGTGCATTTTCATAGTCATAGCGTTCCAATCCGCAAACGAAAGGATAAGTTCGGGGTAGGCCATATTGCGGGAGGGGCAAGAAGCTTCCTTTCTGTACATAGTATTTATATTAATTCTGTGGCTCCAAGATGGGATGACACGCTCGACTGCCTCTTTATTTATTTACACAGCTGCCAAAAAGGAGTGTCTTGATTTCAGCATTCATGTGTGTGTTGTGTGTGTGCATAAATGGATTTTCCCTTGATTCTTAGGAATAACGTAAGCGTTATTCCGGTTAAGAGTTATAAGAGTTTTTAATGTCGTATTTAAATAAGAAAAACATGTCTAGCGTGTGGCCAGAAAGTATGTGATTCACGAATATTACACACACTAACCAAACAGTTATCGTATGAGTGTTTATTGATTTTATGTTGCATAAATGATTTTAAAAAGGCCATATTAAGTATTTGAAAACATAATGCGCGTGTGTATTTTTTCAGCATATCGTCGACGACGAGAGAAAATGGGCTGAATCACACGCTGGACCGCCAACAGTCTGCTGAGTCCGTGTCCACTTACGACGGCATTTAACGACACAACGTCTGTGGTAGTCAATTGTAGTAATGGTATAATCACTACTGCTATTTAATGGATCTTATCCCGTATACTGAACTGTCGATATTTCATTTATGTATATTACATCAAATTTTGAAATATTAGGTTTTGGAACCACAAAACGGTAGCTCTGTTCTGAACCTCCAAAAATAGAATAGAAATTTTGTAGAATAGTGTGCCTGTTTGTCGCGACTTTGTTAATACAGATCGTATTTACATATTTATTGTTATCCACGTTTTATATGTATAATATCTACTTAAAATTGTGTAGTGTGACAGAATACTAATATTGTAAAATTAGCAAACTTAAGATCTTGAATCTAGTGCAAATTGATAACAAAAAAATTATACTCAAACTGAAGTATGTATGTACTTGCCTATTTTGAATGTTATGATCTTACTAATAAACGTTGTATGTGGAATAAATTACTAGCATCTTCTTTTGTTTTGTACATACATTTGGATAATAGTGTATCAATTAAGTATTGTGATTGTTTATTAGTAGGGTTCATATTTTTGTAATTTTATAAACGGATACCTAATGTTCACATGTAGTTGTAAAATAATGCGAGTTAAGTTTATTTGTCCAGTGACATTAATTTATTTGTATATAAAGAATGTAATGTAACAATATTCGTAAATTAAATTATTTATGAAATGACCAAAAACAAAGAGGGTTCTATATTGCGAAAAAGCACACATGTTATACAATTTTATATGGAACTAATATTCATCGTCTGGCAATTTGCTTAAAAAATTGTTTTATTTATTATAAGTTGTGCTTTACAACCGGCTTTATCAGACCAACCATCAGATTTTTTATGCCACTATAATGATTGTGTCGTAGAACAACTCGTTCGCAAAATGACAATGCTATTAATTTGATCACTTTGACCTCGCTAGAGTTTACATATTATATTTGCTTTTGCACAGGGTGTGTAATTTGCAAAAAAATACTTTCGCTGAATATCACAGACACAATTTTTTATCTGTTGATTTTATGATACATAATTAGGTACCGTAACCTTTTGCTATAGCATCACAAACTTCAACGACAATACAACCATTATAGTAGCAAAAATTGTTAAAATTTACTCTGTGATTTAGATATAATCATGTGTCATGCATGCTTATTCAATTTTCATAAGTTACCATTAAATGATTTTTGAATTAAATATTATATGAAACATCTTATAAGACAAAACTAGAAAAACATGAACTTTGAAATTCATATTATATACATTATATTAGGAGATAGATAACGGATGGTGATTATGTAAAAAATATCAATTACCTCAGCACTACAACTACCTACTATACCGCAACGAAACTTAAATTACGTCCTTGTATCTAATTTACCTTTGCGATTTTTATTTATTCGAAAGATTTTAGTCAATTTTGACAAGCATCTGGTGAACCAAGATAATAACATAATGACATCACATGTTTACTGCCGAATAATGGTTAACGATTTGCGAGGTTATTACTTGTGCCAAGGTCCCAGGCTCTATTCCATGATCATAGTAGCACCCAATAGCGATCGTTTATATATACTCTCAGTTTGTATTATAGTACCAACCGTAGATCCGTCGTTTAGCGGTAAAACCTATACATTTGGCAATATTTACTCTTTCTCACAGTACTATGGTACTATTTACATGAGCGAGAACCACGATGTGCTATTTAACCATAATTATATTCCTAACCGATACAAGGATAAATTAGATAGGCAGATAGTAATGTACCAATTTTTGCAGTATTTTTACCGTCAGTATTAACCTTCGCATGAGCACGTGTTGCAGTTTTTTTAATTCAATATACGCTCTTCAGACGTTATGGTGATAAAATTTAATTACATCATACTATGCAAAACGAAAGAATGTCATTTTACAATGTTTTTTTAACGTTCAAATCATATCATGAAAGTAGCCTTAAATCATATATGTTTATATAATAGAATCAAGTACATATTAAAACAATAAGAAATACATTGTACATCGACGTACTATCGATATGCGTATGTAGACATGTTCGAGAATCTTATTTATTCCAAAAAAATAATAAAATGTTAAGTACCTATACCAAATTCAAAGATGTATATTACTAAATAAAACAATGTTATTTAGATCATAGTTTAGTTTGATTTCCCGAATTGGGTGTGTGCCATGTTAAGTTTTCCAAGTCCTAGAGACCATACCAGACGAACAACGGCGACGTACGGTATGCTTCATAAGTGCAGTCGTATTCTAAAAGGTAATGATCCTTGGGTTTAGGGTCTAGGCGCGTTGATATAATTTTCTCGAAATGTCTTTTTTAAAATATCCTTTTCCCAGAAAGTCAATTTCTCATAAGTCACTTTGAAACTTAAAACCTAAAATATTGAAAAAACTTCACGGACGCTTACTTTATAGGTTTCTTTCTAATCATATTATAATAATTTGGTTTAAAATCTAAACACCTAATCAGCTGAAAGTGGGTGGTAGTACGGAATGCTCAGTGAAATAAAAGTCGCACTAGCAAATTAAATTCATAATTTTATTTTTATAATAAATAAAAATCAAGAAAACACTCGTTTTGAGAATTTTCCGTATATTAAATACATCATACAAAAGATGTCAATACAACTAAATCACTTGGTGCAAAGGCAAGCCTGCCGGTTCGGGGTTCGCCGGCCACCGGTCGCGAGCGGAGCCCTGCGACTGCGATGAGCTATCTATGCAACAGGCGAGTGGAAACCGAGGGTAGCCTCTTATTAACTATACTTTAACAAAACAACCAACTTAAAGATACACAAAGACACAAACTTTCAGATGGAATGCATCTTTGTAAACATCTCTAATTTCGAAAGTAAAATATATGTATTTGATCATGATTACTTTAAAATAATGTAAATAGAGGTATGTAAAAAAGCGTATTACACTTCTTAAGTGAAACAAAAAAAACAAGATAATTTAGTTTCTTTTTATGAAATACAATAAATAAAATATAATAAAATCAAGTATTAACTAACTTAAGTATGAAATAATTTACTACAACTTTACACCTACATGATAAATGTATTGCAACACACTAAGGAGCTTTGGAACCATTAAGTAATCGGGGGCTTAAATAAATTTCTGTTGGTAATTAATCTCAAACAATAAAATCTAAAACTTGTGATTCATCTTTGGTTATCTGGACATCAAGTCTGCCATAGTTCCATAACTCCTCATAGAAAACAGTGCGTGGACTCGCGACGTTGGCAGCTGCGAGCCCACCCTCAACTGAATCCCAACGTGATTATTTCATAAGTACTTACATAAGTTACAGATCTACTATGAAGCTGATGCACCTTAAAAGCAAATAGATAACTTTAACCAAAAACAGTATTTTTATATACTACACTGAGATATTAAATTGTAAGCTCTGTGTTAAGTATTATATTGACAAACGGCGACATGTCGATGAGTATGAGAATGTTACATAGATCACTCTAGTCGTGGATATACTTACAGAAGCCAAACATGGAACTTAGTGACTAAAATTACTATCGAGACGTAGTAACATATAGACGCATTACATGTAGAACATTTGCTACAAAAATAAATCATCACAGCTCACAAGCAAACGTGAAGGTGACGCGCGATGAGGGCCAAGCGAAAGGTGATATGAATGATAACCTACTCTAATTTTATTATGCAAGAACTCTATTAAACATGTTCAACTATTGTGTTTCGGCAAATTTATCTTTATAGTTACCAGAGCAAAAAATGTGTTTTAGTTGAAAGAGATTTTCATATTCAGGGACGTGAATATAAAAATCGCCCACTAAATGTATCGATAATCCTTCTGGCGCAGACCGTGCCTAGCGGCTGAGAACTTGCTCAGACAGCAAGTCGCCCAGGCTTCGCGAACCACGCTAGCTGACCGATACCGAGTACTACTGACGCCCGCCACTCCCAGTTATCACCCATGACACCTTGTGAATCTATATACCGAAGATCGATCGTTTTAACTAAATAAATGCTCACATGTCGGCATAACAACGCTTATCACAATATATAAAAATATATATTAAAAGAAGCTTAGTCTACAACTACACATTGAAGATGCACACTGGTATGCATTTGCTACCACACGTGGAATATAAGGACGATACGAGCGCTGTTTATTTTTTTTGTATTTTTATTTTTTATTCATTTTATTTGTGCGGCAGCAGATGCAAGTCTGCAGTTATTCACAGCGTATTTAATCTTAAAGATAATAACATATTGCATCTCGAAATCCTTGTCGTATATTTTTATATGACATGGAAAGAAATGGGGGTCGCCTCGTGTTTGTGATTTCATACATTGGTAACTGGCTCGGGATTTTTGTACTCAACGACTTAGTACCGCAATAACCTCATTTCTTCCCACGATACAATAATCACAAAATTGATCGAATTTAATTTGGCGTAAAATGCATTAAGCTTGATAGACACAAAACTAAATTTAATACTTGTCATTTCATAAAAATATTGTTTCATTTGATTTAAAAATAGAAACATCGTTGACCATCAAAGCTTCGGGTCTGCTCACTCCTTAATACTTTTTGCACGGGTATCCAATGATAACCGATATTGATATCGAATTTATATGAAACCTGGCCTATTATAATTAGCGAAAAGCTATTATAGTTCTAAATCCATGTGCACTTACTGACGTTAAGATTAGATAGCTCAAAAGATTAAGCCTAAGAGGACTCTACGATATTTTTCTTATTTTTTGTTGCATTTATTATTAGGCTTTTAACACGTAGTAAATATAATGGGTATATTTTCAAGAATGATTCCGCTGCCCACATTAGACACCTATGAAGTTTCATTAAATTCTCTATGATGCAACGGCTACC